>QANU01062782.1:992383-1049020 GCA_003254905.1 Nissolia schottii
ATATATATATATATATATATATATATATATATATATATATCACTGTAGGTAGCTATAAATCCCTTAATTAATTCTGATGCTGCAACGTAGGGATGCTCTGTTCATTCCTGAAGAAATTACCAGGATCAACCTGAGTCTTGATCCTTACCAACCTGTCGAAGTTCTCCTTGAAATACTCGACCCCATAAACCCTACCTTCCTCGTAGCTGTTCTTTCCGTTGTGGTTGATTCCCAAGTCAAGATCCTTGTAGTTGAAGAAAGCCTCCCTAGGGTTCTTTGAGACAAAGGGAGTCATGTACTTATGAAGCTTCCTCGTCAAGTCAATATAGTGATCCGCCACCTCTTTCCCAGCCTGGTTCCAGTTTGCTTGGTACTGAACCTTCCACAAGTTCCCAGCGCGGTGAGGGAAGGGCGTCGCCGTGGACGCAACCTCACCCATTCTTCCACCGTAAGGGTTGAAATATAGTATGGCATCCACCAACTCAACCATCTTCTTCCAGATCCCCTCCAAGCCCTCTCTCGAAATGGGTTCCTTAACGTAGTCAGATTTTCTCTTCAAGTAGTTAAGCGATTGGGGCTGCCTGTCAAGTAGAATCTCCACGGGGGTAGAAATGTCAATGTTGGTCCAAAACAACACTGATCTGAGCCAGCTCGTTTCAATGCAATCAGATTGCTTCAGTCCCAACTCAGGGAAGCTCTGGTCCATGATGGAAAGAAGCCTCTTGGAGTCGCCAAGGAACAATGCTATGAACGTTCCCCTCACCGTCTTTGTCTTGTCTTCTTTAGTGCCGTTGACCACGTCCAAGATAAGCCTAATGAAGAGGTCCTTGTCAACGTTGGGCGCAACATGTTGCCACTTGTAAACTATATCTGTTGCGTTTTGCTCCGCTACTGTCCTCCTAACTTGGAACACGGTTACCGTTTGGGGAACTCGAACTAGCTTGAACTTGTACGAAATTACCACTCCGAAGCTGCCTCCGCCGCCACCCCTTATAGCCCAGAACAGATCCTCACCCATGGAATTTCTATCAAGCAACCTGTTACGTTATGAGTGAATAATCATGATCAGACTGGTAATAACAATTAGGAAAGACTACTGTTCGTACGAATATTTTAGAGAGTTATATATAGTAAGAGTGACGTGTGCCATAGAGAATTAATGTTCTAAAATAATTTTGCGCTTCTGGCAGTCATTTTGAATGAATGAACCAAGAAACAAAATGTTTTTTTTTTTTTGAAAGAAATAATAAAAATATAAAAATTTAGTTCATTGTTTTCAATTTTAGGTTTTACTAATTTATTTACAAACGTAAATTTTGCAGCCTCTTAATTATTAGCTTTAGGTTAGGAATTTAGCATAATTTTGCATAACAATAACACAACGTACGTACCTTCCATGCACATCAACCATTTGCGCGTCGATTACATTGTCCACGGAGAGGCCGTATTTTCTCATCATGTTGCCGTAACCGCCACCGCTGATGTGTCCTCCCACGCCGACGGTGGGACACACGCCAGCAGGGAACGCGTGAGTCTTGCTTTTCTCGGCGATCCTATAGTAGACCTCTCCGAGCGTAGCACCAGCCTGAACAGAAGCCGTTTCCGCCGTTATGTCAACGTCGATGGCTCGGAGGTTGAACATGTCGAGGATGAAGAAAGGAACCTCCGCCACGTAGGACACGCCCTCATAGTCGTGTCCCCCGCTCCGGATCTTCATCTGAAGGTTGTGCCTCTGAGCGCAGACGACGGCCGCTTGCACGTGCGACACGTGGAGCGCGGTGACTATGAGGTAGGGCTTACGTGTGGTGGTGGTGTTGAAGCGGAGGTTTCTTATGTAGGCTTGGAGGACCGAAGAGAATGAGGAGTTGGATGGGGTGAAGATTGCGGAGGTTATGGGGTGAGAGGGTTCGGAGTGGTTCACTAGGCAATGGATGAAGGTGTTGTGTGATGAGTTCTTAGCTGATGTTGTGCATGGAAGAGAAAGCAGCACAATTATGGGAAGCAATGATAGCAATGTTCTGGGACTGTAGTTTCCCATTTTTGTTTCTATTTGCGAACAAAGATGTGATGATTTGTTTTTTTTGAGTCTGTCGGGCATGATCTGAATTGGAATTTATAGGGATATATTGGTAGGTCTAAAGAATAAATAAATATTAAAAAATAAAGGAAGAAAATGAATCCTCTTAAATAGAGTCATGTTTATTTACGTGATGTGAAGAGAAATAAAGATATAAAAAATTAAAGTAAGTCTCATTAATTTTAAAAAAATTTAACTTATTTTAAATTTTTAAATTTTTATTTCTCATTCACATCATTAAACATTAAACGTGACAATCGGTGTGATGATTCCTTCTCTAAATAAGAGAGGATTGTTGGATTAGGTTAGGTTAAGTACCGAGCTTCCTGTTATTTGACCAAAGAATATTCAAAAAAACACAAATTGTTAACATGATATTGGATTAGTCTTTGACCATGTGCCATATGAGATCAGTGTCAACAATTTTGTTTGTTCCTTCTTTCTGAAAGCTATGTCGTTAATGACGGTTTGCGCACATGAATAGTGACGATTATTAAAGCTGCAAGTTGACATTGCCAACCCTGCTTGCAGCTGGCTTTCTAGATTAGAGCTTAAAATTCCTGATGGTGAACCCGATCGAGTAGAATATGCTGCTCATCCTCAACTTTTCACACCTTCATTATTTGTTCAAATGTATGTTTATACCTCTCTAATTGTGCTGACTTTGATTTAGAGAAAAAGAAAATTGAAGACAGAATTTGATTCATAAAAAAATTGGTGATGGGCGCCTTACCTTGCAGATCATCACCACTTCATTTTAGAATCTCTTAACTAATATTTTATATATGATATACATGTTAGTTTCCCACATTCCCTTAAAACATGCAAAGATCGTTCACATTTAAGAATAAAATAATCTTGTTACCTACATCTTGAAGTCTTACGATGTAGAAAAATGGTTTATTTAGCTCGAAATGGTTATTCGTGAGTAATGCATGACATTGTGATACAACAATGCTTATCCCGTGATCTTCTTTCTCTTCCACAACTAACTCACCTATTTTCTTTTGTTTTCAGTCAAATCCTTGCAGCAATCGTTTAATTTTTCATCGTGCTAAATAGCAATGTAATACTTTATTTGCAATAGTCAATTTAAGGGATAAGAATGAATTTCATTCCCACGAAAAATCAAAGATAATAATGAACTTCATTGTTACGAAAAATCAAAGGTCGTCAAAAAAGGAGAACAATTATATGAGAGGGGGATTTCTCAAAAGAGAACAATGAAGAGAAATGATATTTGTATTTATTGATTATAAGATAATGTGTTCGTGTCAACTCATTCATTATTTATTATTAAATTAAATTTTAATAAAGTTTACACTTTATTTAAATTATATTCAATAATAAATGATTAGTAAATTAATATAATATCTCATAACCAATAAATTCAAATAACATGTCATACCAATTAAATGAGAGAAACTTCTCAAGAGAAATAGAATAATCTTGTGATGTCTAGATTTGGCTGCCAAAGGAGATGGTAATAGAATAGATATCTTGGGTTGAGTGTCTTGGTTGACTTTTAACAGTTTTAGCTAGCCAAATTCTTCACAATGTATAAGCCAAATGAGCCAATAGATCTTCGCCTTTAGGGATTTGTTTAATTAGTCTAACCGTCACCTCTAAAAGTGATTGAATGGGAGGTTCCACAACTGATTTGGATCCTCCTCGTCTATTAAGTTAATAAAATGAGACCTATATATATTATTTATTTTATTGATTTAAGAGGGTATATCTTTCATTTTTTTTCTCCAAAGTATAATCTTCGAGTTAAAGAATCTCAAATTCAACTTAAGATACTATTACACATTACACACATAAGTTGAAACCATCCATATCTTTATTTATTTATGTGAAATATCATTATAACTTTGATTTTCACTTGACAAAGAAAAATATATAGAATTTAACTTTTATATATTGACAATATAAATTACATTTCATCATCTAATCCATTATTTATTTATTTATTTATTTATTTCTCATGTGTCCCGTGAGGTAAAACCTTCCCTACTAAAATTTTTCTATTTTCAAAAATTTGTAAAACTAAAATCATGAATTTTGTCATTATTTTATGTTTTATATAATGTTGACAAATTTTACTTTAGTCAAATTATTGAAAGAGTCAACTTGTAAGAGATTTAAAGATTTGTGGACTAATTAAGCTTATGATGTATATCTTCACAAATATTGTATTAAAAATATTAATTTATTATATTAAATCATATAATACATCAATATGTCATAATTAATCGTTCAATGATGCTAAAATTGGATGAATTTTGTTTTCAAATTGTCAAAAATAAAAAAATTTAACTAAAAATGTATTTACTGCATGCGGCAGGTGAGAACCCAACTTTTTTGTACGCATGATTTTTAATTTTAATGTGTTGGATGTAAAAAAAAAAAATCAAACTTAACTAGTAATGTAACAATATTTAAGTATATGAGAATATAACGATGAATCTATTTATCTATGGGTTAATAATATTAAACTTCTCGCATTAGCAATGTCATGTGGAATTTTTTTTAAATCCTATCTATTAGCATTGTCATGTATCATTATCTCTAGATTTTGGATTTTGGAGTCATTTCGAATTATAACTATTATTTCATCATTTTTCATTTATTTTATTAGTGTTATCCAATTATCATTACTATATTACATTTTAAAAAAATTATTTTATTATTAAAACTATTTATTGTATTGTGTTTATTCATTTTTTTCATTTACATTATTTGTAACTTTTCATTATGTAGCAAAAAAAGTGTAACAATTTTTAAAATTAACATATGATGTATAAAGTGATTTATTTATAAACATATTTAAGATAATATGATAAATTAAAAATTACACTTTATTTGATGTATTTAGAAAAAAAAATCAAAGTACTTTTACGGTTGAGTGAAATATTATTTTATTAAAAAACTGAAGAGTAAAAATTATAAACATTTTTCTCATTAAAAAATAAATCACTTCGAATATAAAATAAACATGATATTTTTTATTTAGTATTTTTATGTACAGTTAAATGTACGTACGTTATTGGGCTTAAATATTTGGACTCCATGATTTGGGCTTTTGCATTAGAGAAATGTTAGTTATAGTTTTGGATTTGGATTGGAAGCAACATAACCCAAAAGCTAACCAAGTGATTTTTCTTCCATCCATAGCATTCATCCTTTGGACTAAAACAAGAAAGCATTCATCCCTCTTCGACCAAAGAAAAGTAGGCATTCATCCATCCTTCTGTGACCAAAAAACTAAAAACGTGATATTCACATTTGGTAGTCTCACCATGGAGCAGTGATTGTTTTAAAATTGTCCATTTTAATCGTTATCACAACATTACTCTATTCATATTTCACACTAAATCCATTCACTCACATGTTATTGTATCCGGGATGGAACAAAGCTACCTTCAATCCAGTCATTTGGGTCACAATGTTTTCCTAAACCTATACGCATCTATCACCAATATTTTTAAACTGATATATATGTAAGTAAACCGTATAATGAGTATGATTAACGTCTTCCACTATGTGATGAAGGTAGAAGCAAAAATTAATGACGAGCAATGCCAGCAGAGTAATTTCCTACTTGTTATAACTATGGACTAATGAATAATGCATTAGATACACAAATAAAAGCTTTACAAAGCAACTTATTTAAGTATAACCTATGCTGCTCCAAAGGTTTTTCTACTTGCGTCCGTTGGGCACAAGAGAAGGTATGCTCTGCTCGTTTCTGAAGAAGTTGAGAGGATCAACCTTGGTCTTCACTCTTGCCAATCTATTGAAGTTATCCTTGAAGTACTTAACACCCCAAATACTAGCTTGCTCATAGCTTGTGTACCCATTATTGTTATTTACCCCAATATCCAGGTCTCTATAGTTGAAATATGCAGCTCTAGGAGACTTTGAAACAAAAGGTTTCATGTAATTGTAAAGCCTTCTAATCCAATCTATGTGCTTTTTTGCTACCTCATCCCCTCCCTCTTGCCAATAAACTATGTGCTGAATCTTACATATGTTCCCAGATCTATGTGGGAATGGGATTTCAGACTCAGGAATCTCATCCATTCTTCCCCCATAAGGATCGAATTGTATTATTGCATATTGCCCCTCATCTTCATAAAACAGTGGCCACAAGCCTTCTAAACCAATCTCAGGAATGGGGTCTCTCACATAATCAGATTTTCCCTTGAAATACAGAACAGAAGATTGTGTTCTGTTCATCAAAACCTCAGGGGATTCACCACTTGAAAATCCAGCAAGGTAGAGTACAGATTCAATCCAACTCATCTCAGTGCAGTCTTCTCTAAGCAAACCCAATTCAGGGAAGCTCTCTTGCATCAAGGGAATGAGCCGATCCATGCCGCCGAGAAACATGGACTCGAACGTGGCTTGCACTGTAAGCTTCCCCTTTTCATTTGAACTATTCACCCTTTGCAAGTTGATCCTAATGGTTAGGTCCTCATCAAGCTTGTTTGCCACAAGAAGCCACTTGTGAACAAGCTTGGTTGCATTCTGTTCCAAGGTCCTTGGAACTCTGAACACTGTCACAGTTGATGGAACTGTGACTAGTTTTATCTTCCATGATAGGATCACTCCAAAGCTCGCTCCTCCGCCGCCTCTAATGGCCCAAAATAGATCCTCACCCATTGCTTCTCCGTCAAGAAACCTACCCTTCACATCAATTATGTGGGCATCGATTATGTTATCCGCCGCGAGGCCATACTTGCGCATCAAGAAACCATAGCCGCCGCCGCTGAAGTGTCCGCCAACTCCCATGGTGGAGCACACGCCTGCTGGGAACCCAAGTGTTCTGCTTTTCTGGCTAATTGTGTAGTAAACTTCACCAATTGTTGCCCCTGCTTCAACCCATGCGGTTCTGTTTTCCACGTCCACGTCAATTTTTCTGTAGTTGATGAGGTCAATGATGACAAATGGAACTTCAGAAACATAGGAGAGTCCCTCGTAGTCGTGGCCGCCGCTTCTTGTTCGAATCTGCAAGCCATGGCGTTGGGAACAGATTACCGTGTCTTGAATTTGGGATACTTCCACTGGTGTCACTATGACAAGGGGCTTTGTTGTTGTGTTGGATTCGAATCTGAGGTTGTGGATGGAAAATTGAAGTGTGGTTGAGTAAGAGGAGTTGGTTTTTGTGTAAACAACCTTGGAGGTTGATGTTGAATTATGCGAATAACTGTAAAGGCATTGAACGAAGTTTTCATGACTATCCGGTGCTGCTGAAGACGCATAAATAAATGAAAGGCCAATTACAAAACCAATGAAATATGTGTTTAGAGGCTTCATTTTTCTTGATAGTGTTTTTTGTGCATATGATATGAGGAGTTGCCAACTTTCAAATTAGATGTCTCTAATTTATAGTAGTGAGGAATCAGGATTCAACGCGTCTTGTTCCATCATGGGAGACAATTCAAAGCACGTAAACTAGAGTGTTCATTAGTTCTTTACTTCTACAAATATATATATATATATATATATATATATATATATATGCAGAGAAGTTTCAACGTAATAAACGGTAGACAAGTACTAGGTATAATTGAATACTCTTTCTGGACACGTAGCATGATTATTACTTGTATGAGTATTTTGTGGAATCTGAATTTTAGGCACCTGAACAGGTCAATTATTTGATTTTTGAATTTAAGATGAAGTGTATCGATCATCCATTGATTTTGAAAGCATACGGTGAGTTCAAATGAAGTGGTTCAGATAACAGCAAACCTTGTCTGTACTTGCAAAATGCAATTATAATTTGATCATAATGGCAGATTGCTGCTGATAGCCTATTGTTAATGTATTATTACTTCAATTGGGGTTAAGTTTCATATTTTTAGCTATAAATCAACATTGTATATTTATCTAATTTCGGAGTAATGTTATGTTAAAAACTATTTGAGAAAACAACATCGAGACATCTACACTCATAAAAGTATGGGATATACTATGGATTCTACCATAGTACAATTCACACATTTGTCATATTAATTGTTCTAAGATTGTGTCAAATAACTGTCAATTTATATATTTTTTTTTATTTTCTTTGAGCCAAAAGTTGAGTGAATTTTAGTCTTAGTACATATTATTTTGTTTTTAATATTTTTAAAACGAGAAGTAGAGTTGTGTTATTTGAACTCATTTAGTATGAGATATTGTGTCAACTAGTAATTCATCTATCATTAGATGAAATTCTGATAAGACACACACCTCATGATGATTTCATCTTGTAGTAGATAAGTTTAGTTGACACATTATTTCATATCAAATGAATACAAATACATTAAAACAAAAATCATAACTCAATTTAAGGGAGTTGGTTTCTCATATACTCTCTTTAGAATATTTACTATCTCTTACTGAAAAAAAAATTATTTTCAATAATTTTTTAAATTAAACTCATCATAATTCAATTAATTTATTTTTAAAAATTTTCAAAAATAATTTATTTTTAGTTAGAGGCGGCATTTACTCAGAGTCCAGGAGAAACTTCCTTTGACGTATTCAATTATTCATTCATTCATTCATCTTTTAAAACACATAGCTGACAATTTGAATTACATAGGATAGGTGTACATTACCTGACCTGAAATACGCCTCAGAGAGTCAGAAAATTCGACATATCCATAAGAATAGAAAAACATTTAAAGAAGATTAGGGTGGTCCATTACGTTACTGCAATTCGTCAATCTTCCTGAAGCCATGCCATTTTCTTCGTAGAACGTGAGTTTATGACTTTCCTTTTTTATTCCAATTTCAACCGTTCCGTTGTTGTGTCATCATAATAATTATCAAACATAACCTCAGCACGATGACCTTCAATTTTTCAAGCCACAGCTCACGTTCTAAGCATCCAGCCTAGAATTTGATTAATCAGCTTTTTAATATTTGTGGAGTGGAGTGGAGGGATTTAGGTTGATTTTTTAAGTTTTGGACAATTTATGAGTTAACAGCAAGGAATTTGTGATACTAATATGGAACGAGGGAAGTGAATGATTTATGATTATTTTCATCTGAGTTTCCAACTGAGTAATGAAATGTCGATCATCATTATCCATGCTGCACTTGTTATATTTCAATCTCTAGGATGGATGAAGTAAAAAATCGGGATTGACATTGTTGACGGTGCGCTAGGGTTTTCGTACAGAGCAGAGGCATTGCCCTGATTCAATATCGAAGGAGATCTCCGCTTCATTCATCTGCTGCTTCTATTTGGAAGGATTTGCATGATCAAGGAAATTTTCAACAAATGAAGGATCGGATCTGGTATATACTATACCACTCGAGTATTCTTTATCAAGGTTCTTTGGGCAGGGCTTAGTGATTATAGGCCTTGGCATTGATTGTGATTGTGGTTGAGCAATATTTGGACTCCAAAACCAAAATTCTGTGTCATTCTCATACGTTTCACTCTTACACTTATTCTATACCGTGCAACATAACAAGTTCTCTGTTTCTGAACCTCTGGAAATTTAACAAATTGCTTATAAATAATAACTGTTTATAAATGCTTCATATAAAAAGCCATTGATAAAAGGTGACTTTCTTGGTAATGCCTAATCTTTTCCTTCTGTGCAGAAGTTGATGCATTCTCATAAATTGTTGCAGGATCACAACGTTTTCTATAGCTATGACAAACCTGTAATATATGATATCTTTATAACCACCTTATGAGCATTGTTAAAGAGACTAATCATACAAAGTGGACCAATTCTGGGATTTTCATTTCAGGATTGATGCCATTAAAGTATGCCCAAGGTCTTCCACTTATTTAGCTCAGGTATAATAACTTTTTTTGCTTAAAGGTATAGTAGTAAAGGACTTACTTCTCTGTAATGCTAGATAATCTTCACCTTTAGAACTTTCAAGGTCCTCTTGCGGTTAAACCAACCAAACTTACACCGTGTTTTATATCTGTGTCATCCAGTATGTGATGGATAGTAAACGTAGGTTTGAAGTTGCTAAAATGAAAAAAGTATGATAAGCCATCATATCTACAAGGCATTCAAGTAGCTTCTCAAACAAAATAGTTATGGACTGATGAAAGGTAAAAGCAGCTTATTTCATTAAACCACTGCTGCTCAGAGAGTTCAGTTAACGTCCCTTTGACACAAGAGAAGGTATACTCTGTTCATTTCTGAAGAAGTTAAGAGGATCGACCTTAGTCTTCACATGTGCCAGTCTATTGAAGTTGTTCTTGAAATACTTGAGACCCCAAATGCTAGCTTGCTTATAGCTAGTGTGGCCCTTGTTATTTACCCCAATGTCAAGGTCTCTATAATTGACATATGCACCTCTAGGACACTTTGATACAAAAGATTCCATATAACTGTATAGTTTTCTCATCCAATTGATGTGCCTTTGTGCTACCTCATCCCCTTCTTGTTCCCAAAACACTGAGTACAGAATCTTGTACAAGTTCCCAGATCTGTGTGGGAATGGAATTTCAGATTCAGAAATCTCATCCATTCTGCCCCCGTAGGGAAATAGGTTCATCCATGCAACTTTGGCCTCATCTTCATAAAATATTGGCAACATTCCTTCTAACCCAACTTCTGGAATGGGATGTCTCACATAATCTGATTTTGATTTGAAAACATACTTTGCTCTTGGAGTTCTGTTTAACAGTCTTCTTTGACCAAACCCAATTCAGGGAAGCTCTCTTGCATCAAGGGAATGAGCTGATCCACACCTCCAAGAAACAGTGACTCAAATGTGGCTTGCATTGTTAGCTCCCCTTTTTCACTTGAGTTCACCCTTTTCAACATGATATGAATGGTTATGTCCTCATGAAGCTTATGTGCCACAACTTGCCACCTTTGAATAAGCTTGGTTGCATTCTGTTCCAAAGTCCTAGGAACTCTGAACACTGTCACAGTTGATGGTACTGGGACTAGTTTTATCTTCCATGATACAATTACTCCAAAGCTAGCTAGTCCACCACCTCTAATGGCCCAAAAGAGATCGTCACCCATGGATTCTCTGTCAAGAAGCCTACCCTTCACATCAATTATGTGAGCATCTATTATGTTATCAGCAGCGAGGCCATATTTGCGCATCAAGAATCCATAGCCACCACCACTCAAGTGTCCACCAACTCCAACTGTGGGGCATATACCTGCTGGAAAGGCAAGTGTTGTGCTTTTCTTGTTGATCATATAGTAAAGTTCACCAACTGTTGCCCCTGCTTGAACCCATGCACTTCTGTCCTCTGCGTCAACATCAATTTTTCTATACTTGATGAGATCAATGATGACAAATGGAACTTGAGAAACATAGGAGAGTCCCTCGAAGTCGTGGCCACCGCATCTTGTTCGGATCTGCAAGCCGTGGTGCTGAGCACAGATTATGGTGGCTTGAATATGGGAAACATGCAGGGGTGTCACGATGACAAGGGGTTTCAGAGATGTGTTGGATGGGAATCTATGGTTTCGAACGGAAAACTGCAGTATAGAGGAGTAAGAGGAATCGGTTTGGGTATAAACAACCTTGGAGATTGAGTTGCTATTAAGGTAAAGACACTGAAGGAAGTCTTCATGAGTACTAGATGCAGATGCAGGAGATGTAAGAGAAAATAAGAGACCAATTGTGACAACAGCAAAATGTGAGATTGCTTGCTTCATTTTTGGATGGGTAGTTGCAAATTGAGAGATACCCCTGCTATTTGAAGTTATGAATTTGGTACCAATATTGCTTGTCTCTTCCATGAATAGATGGAAATTAGAGTTATGTTGTATGGTACAAACCATTTCACATNGTTGCAAATTGAGAGACGCCCCTGCTATTTGAAGTTATGAATTTGGTACCAATATTGCTTGTCTCTTCCATGAATAGATGGAAATTAGAGTTATGCTGTATGGTACAAACCATTTCACATGAACTGCTTAAGATTAAGAAAGTTATACAACAGAAAAATTGGAGGAAATACAGTTAAAGCTATACTCCTTAATTTATGGTTTAGTCTAAAAACAATAAAAAGAAACCTGAATTTCATGGTATCAATTTCTTATCAATGAACCATGCATGGATGGTTCAAATGGTTTGATATTTTTTCCCTTTAACTAAGAGTTCAGATTTGAGTCTTATGAACATAAGAAATTAGCATGAGGAGAACTTCAAATACCAGTGACTTATTATACTAAAATTATTAAAAATGACCTAATAAATATTAGTAAAGGAGGAAAAATACATAATTTTTACGTGTAAACAATAATACTCGTGATCTCATTCTTCTTTAATTATTCATCCCTAACCGTTCATTCCCATTCCCTTTTTCTTTCTTCATTGAAATCTATGCCTTTGAAATTTCTTCCTGATGTCTAGAGTGCATCATACGTAATCGGACTATAAAATTATATAGGTAGCAATAGCGTTGTCTTGCAAGTTAGACATATCCTTTGGTTAATTAGTGGCAACTAATCTTGGATTCTAGATAGAACTATTTGTAAAAAGTAATAGATATCAATAAATAAATGAGTGCAGTCCATTTCTAGAAGAGAAAAAGAAAGGAGGAGATCTCCCTCAATTGGTTTTTTTTAGTGCCTATTACTATGTTTCATTCACTATATGCAACTAATATTTTTCATTGTAAATGTTTATTTCTATGAATCAGATTGCACCTTGATTGTATCTGCATTGCTATACTGATAAAATTATTGTCTACCTGTAAAAGTTGTCCGGTCCCTCTACTTAGTTCATATTTTTGGTAGTGAAAATTAAAATCGTGTCCTTACGAGATATGATTGTTACTTATAAGTTTTGTGAAGCATCTTTGACATAATAAATATTACCCTCTAAAATTGTAAGTCTATAATGTTGGGTAGGTATAATTGGGTAAGCTAATAATTGAGAGGTTGAATAATTTTGAAAGCTTATACATTTGAACTGGAACTATATGTATTCAAGTTCAGCAAGAAGATGAACGTTGCATAGCAAGGAGTGCCGAAACTTTTATGCAAACAAACAAATGAAAAAACAATATAAAACTACATCTAATTCACTACATGTATTTTATATGCAATTAACAATGAAGGAGTGGAAGTTGTTGAATAGGTAGCAACACATAATAATGGCAAGAGGGAAAAACACGTACTAGACCATCTCTAGACAGTGCAGCCAATAAATTGTCGATGTCCCTTTTCAAGAATCAAAGTGCGCCAATACATAAAAGATGAGAAAGAGAAAAGCAAAAGTAGTACCGTGTCCTTGGGTGGAAGAAGGATGCGGGGAGTGTGAATTAGAAAAAATGATAGAATAAACTAAGGGGTTGGATTTGAGGATCACATAATAAATCTAATGTAATTTTATGTGAATTATCCACTAAAAAGATTAAATTTTGTGACTTGAGAGTGGATCCTCTCATGGTGAATTTTTACAGAACCCTGTTATGTGTGATTTTTCAAGAATCAAAAGTAAAAATATTATTATGGGATTTCAATTTCAGGATTGGCACTATTAGAGTATGCCAAAGCTTGTCTACCACATATTTTAGTTATCCTGTAAACAGCTTTCCTTCTCTGTAATGCTTGATACAACACGATCATAAGTGCTAGACATTCAAGTAGCTGCTCAGACATAATAAATATGGACTAGTCTTATCTTCCATGATAGGATCACTCCAAAGCTAACTCCCACACCGCCTCTAATGGCCCAGAAGAGATCCTCACCCATGGCTTCTTTGTCAAGAAGCCTACCCTTCACATCAATTATGTCCGCTTCTATTCATGATACATGTGAGTTGATGTTTTGGTGTATCACGTCAACTTTAGTGTGAAAATAGAACTTTTTGATTTTGTTTTCTCCTCCAATTCATTTTCTCCATTTCATTATTAATTTAGAGGTGGATTATTTTTATGTTAGATATTGTGTCGATTTATTAATCAGTTATCATTAAATGAGATTTTAATAAAATTTTTATTGAAATTTTATTTAATAGTAGTTAATGAGTGAATTGATATTTTTTTTTCACTCATTTTTTATGCCGTTTTGTATGTGATGTCTCATTCAAAATGAGTACAAATATCGCAATGTTTCTGAAAAAATTAAAAAAAAAAAAAGAAAACTAGAAACAAGTATCACCACAAGATGCAAAAATATCTCAACTAATCTTGATTTCTATAATCAGTGTACTATCACTGATAAACTAGAAACAAGTATCACCACAAGATGCAAAAATTTCCCAACTAATCTTGATTTCTATAATCAGTACAATCACTGATTTGACACAAAAACTAATACCCCTTCTTCAGTGTATACAGGGTGATTGCAAATTGAGAGACACCACTGCTATTTGAAGTAACGAATTTGGGACCAATATTGCTTGCCTCATTCATGAATAGATGGGAATTAGAGTTATGCCAAATACGTTTCATTGTAGCATTGAGGACTTCTCGATACTATGCAAGAGACATTAATTCAAATTATTCAGCGAATGTGTTTAGTTTAATGTTGCTTAACGTATGCCTGTAATAATTTGTTTTCAAAATTAATAGTTATTTTTTTTAGTCACTCTTTCTTTATGGTTATTGCATCAATTTTTCATGGTAGTTGCCCCTGGTAAAGATAAAGATAATAGTACGATACCAAGTGACTAATTGTTTGAGTAGCTAGATAAAATAGAATATATGAATTTGGGATGCATAAATGTGTTATATCCTCCATCCCATTGCAAAATACCTCCTACTACTATCAACTTCTATTCTTTTATTGATTGAGCATGTGCTCCACAAGCAATTAACGTGAACAATTAATATTTTAAGCAATATTTTAATCTCATTCATTAATTACAACACTTACAACATAGCTCCACTGAAAGATCAAGAACCTTATTGTAAAGGTTGAATCACGTACTAGAAGCATTTTGATAGGCGCCGCCAGAGCAACATCATCGCAAAGTCACGAAGTCCCTTGAGGAAGATTTCTTTTGGTGTCATGCATGAACCTAAAGTAATGAGACCTTACTAAATGGTAATAATTGTGATACCAATATATAGGTCAAGTTACGTATAGACATTGAAAGCATACATTCTTAAAATTTGGTGGGACAAAATGCCATATCAAGCCTCTCAAATGAATTGTAAGATGGAAATGAAACTAAAGGCAGTGATCTTTTTTTTTAGCATTCCTACACATAGATTTTGAATTAAATCTAACTCTAAGATTAGTTATTTTTTTCTATTCAAATGAGTTAAAAAAAATCGTGGCATTGTAGTTTTAAAAACTTTAAGCTTTATTTTTTTGTGCAAATTTTGTAACAACTAATGTTTTTTTGTTCAACTCACATAACCGCAAAATTGAATTGCACAAGAAAGAGAATGACAACATGGTTTGTAGTGAGATATGATGGGAAGAACTATATGTGTGTGTATATATATATATGCTTAAATAAAAAATACAATCTTTCAAGGAAACATTGATATTATATGTTTGATTTGTTGCACCATACACCATGCACACACAAAAAACCCATGATGTGTTGTGAGAGTGTGACAAGCTGTATAGATATTTTAGCATGTTCAAATAACAATGTTAATAAAAAAAAAACTAGAAACATGATCACCACAGGATGCAAAAATATCTCGGTGATGCGAATTTTGCTACACTAGCAAGTACACTAGTTCGTACAAGTAATAAGAGTAAGTATTAAAACTCAGATCGTCGAATCCACGAAGATAATATTATACTAAAATTTAACCAACAAATAACTAGGTTGAATTAATTATAGCAACAAAGGAAAATTGGGTTTGATTCCAATGAAATAAAGTGACAATTAAGTAAAATAAAACAAAACAAAACCAACTTAGAATAATGGAAGAAGAAATTAGGAGTAAAGACTAGGACATTGACTTCACCTATTCTACTCTCAAACATGCTCATAGACAAACCCACACAATTATCCTAAAACATTGTTATTCAATTACTAATCTAGTTAACTAATGGTTGGGTTTCCTATCCTAACCATAAGCCTCTCTCGAGGTCGAATTATTATCTTTACCTAGAGTGACTACCCAATCTCTTGGTGTAGCCTAATCGATTAAAAGCATGAACGATTTATGAATTTCCCAAACACAATGATAAGTGTCATATTTTGGTATTTTCATAGGTTAAAATGACACTTATCTAGATTGTTTAATGTGAAATTTCTAGCTAAATGGCCCACTTTTGTATAAATTTAGTATAGTTCAAGAGAGTGGATGCATATGAGTGAAATAATGCAATTCTTGTGAAAATCCTACAGGAAAAGAGGCACAGAGCAAAGGAATTGGAAGCAAGAAGAATTGAGCAACCAAATGAAGCTCTAGTCTGATCAACGGTCTTAAGGAACCGCTGAGCGACCTCTGTTCCCAAAGAGCTTGCTTAAGGGTGAAGTAACTTCAGAGTGAAGCAATCCCAAACAGCCCTGAAGCTGCTCAGCGAGGCCGGCATCCGCTCAGTGACATAGACTAAAGTTTTCTATAAATAGAGCTTCAGTTCACAGATTCGAGCCTTAATCAATCCATCATTTAGAACATATATAGAGAGCTGAGACAACACCGAGAGGAAGGCAGAGAAGGAAGCCAAGAGAGGTCCGAGGAGCACGGGCGATACTCACCATGGCGGCATGAAAACGTGTCATGGTGAGCGTACATCACCTTGCGCCTTTGATTTCTTCTTGTAAGATGGATATTTAATCCTCTTGTTATTGGGATTTAGCGAGTACTATGGTTTGATTGTATCCATTTAACTCTTTTATATATGAATCTATAATATTCCATGATTTGCATGATTGATCTCGTACTTAATGCTTGTTTTCGCTTAGCTACCTAAAGCATGATTCGAAACTTGATTATTTGTGAGTGAAAACTGCATTCATTAAGTTGGAGCTAGATTAAATCATCTAATATCCCTAATTGCTAGAGATAGAGTTAGGGTTATTAATCGTTTTAATACCCGAAATTATATCAGTTTGCTTTGTTAATTTGTACAAGAGAATAACAAAATGGCAAAGGGAACCGAATGATCTTTTCATACTTGAAAGAGATGAATAAGATAAGAACTGGTGGCGAGGAATCAAAGGAATTAATAATTCATATGCATTGAGTTAATGGATATATGATAACTGTATTAAGAGTTAATTCCCAACAAGCCTTCCTATCTGGTTTTCACTCGGTGTCATTTTATCTTTTGTTTAATTTATTAATTTTAAAAATCAATTTGGAAATCCATCACCATGTTGTTTAATTAACGGAACTTAAGAATGCTTTTATTCAACTCCCGGTGGATACGACTATACCCGACTATACTGCAATTGAATCCCTCTGGAATTTGAAAGCTGTAAAGGAGGATATATAAAACGACGAGAGTCTAAAAAGCTTTCAACACACAACCACATAATAGGCATTTGTTACTCTCGGATTATCGTTCAAACCCATGGTTCTATAATAGAGCACTCTCCCATTCCTTTTCTCAAATTCATGCAAGACAATAATTCATTCAATAAATGACCAGTTAATCAAAAGTATTAAGAAAAGTTCATAGAAACTTAATTAACATTAGTAGAAAAATTGAATAACAAAGAGGTTTTATGATAACATCATCAAAGTAACGATTACATCAAATGCCCTAGTAGGAACTTAGTTAATAATGGAAGAAGAATAAAAGAAAATGAAACCAAAAAATAAAGGTTCCAAGGAAGAACAATGGTAGAGACTTGACTTGGGGACAAATTGGGATCTCTCCATCATCGTGTCACACCCTTGGAGTCTTTGTCTTTGCACCTGGGAGTTCTCCTAGGGTTGTCTCCGCTATTGGAAAACGCAGAATCTCCTACTATCCCCTCTAAACATGTTTTAGGTTTGTATTTATTGCCCTCGGTCCGAAATTACAAAAAGGGGTTTATGATTTTTTTGATTTTCCTGCTGATTTTTGCTACACTACTCGAGTAGTGCCTCCTGATTTGCACTGTGATGATAAAAATGCTATAACTTTTGCTACAAAAGTCCGAATGACACAATTCAAGTCTCCAATTAAAGCTAAGAAAGAGATCTTCAACTTTGTAGTTGGAAGCGATTCGAAATTTGTCAATCTTTAAGGTAAAAACCCAATAACAAATTAAGACTGAAACCATTTCAACACTTCAAAATAGTCATTTTTGCTCAATCTTCTCCTTGAGGTCCTTATTCCTAAAAACTAGTGAACAAACACCTAAAACTATCATAAAATGCATGAAATAATTTTAAAACTATATGTAAAAACCAAGCAAAATAACTCTTATTGGAGAGTTATCACAAACCCTAACTTGAGACTTTTGTTTGTCCCTAAGCAAACGAAAATAAAACTAAAAATAGACAAAACAGAAAATCTTTTTGCGCAGCTGACTCTATAAACATCCCCTATAAAAGCTGCAAAACTCAAGGAGGTCTTGTGGCCGACTCAAACACTAAACTAAATAATAGTTAAACATCCCTATGAGTTATCAAATCATCAAAAGTGAGGTTTTTCACCCCTCATCATTGCTCAAATTCTCAACTCAAAACTGCCTAATAGTCAATATTCAAAACACTGGACCACCAGGTTGTGCAAAAAAAATCAAATTCTGAATCTTTCATGAAGTGTGTGTATAAATGAAACACCCTAGCTAACTGTTTACGCGTACGTCGCAAACAATGCTTACTAGGCTGTTATCTGCTTTGGTTGGGGTTACTTTTAGCCCCTAGTTTTACACTTGAAAATATTTCTTACTTGAAAATATGGACCGTTTTGAAACTTTTTCGTTCTATATGTGTATTATAAAATATGAGCCTCGCGTCAGATAGAATTTATAATGCAAGCGTTAAAACTTTATACTACATGAATAATTGCTCCAATATAACAACATCAAACAATAAGCAAACAAGTGGTCCATAGCATATCATCAGCAACATTTACATAGATATTATCTTAAATAATACATACACATAAGTTCTCATAAAAGTACAATACATGGATTGTAACATCCTTAGCCTAGCTCTCGTTATTCTATTCCTTGATTCATCGTCTTCAAGGCCGCCGTTGCGTACATCAAATTGAA
The DNA here is from genome assembly GCA_003254905.1 of Nissolia schottii. Taxonomy (NCBI): domain Eukaryota; kingdom Viridiplantae; phylum Streptophyta; class Magnoliopsida; order Fabales; family Fabaceae; genus Nissolia; species Nissolia schottii. The sequence continues at coordinate 1,011,541 of QANU01062782.1, forward strand.
GTCCTGCCTTGCTCACCTAGAACCATAAAGGAGCGGGTATGAGAACTCTATGTTCTCAGTGGGAAACCTTGGTTGTCGCAACTCATTTTCATCTCGTTTATGATTCCGCCGCTCAGGGATCTCTAAATGCCACAGTTATACTACATCCCTATCAGTTATTAATATCCAACCTAATCCTGAGCAGCTACCTACCTTACTAGGCGTTTGAGGGAGTCTAATCTTTTCGTTACTACGTCATCTGTTTTCTACCTTAGCTCCTAGGGAATAAATTCTCAATCAACATTCATCATTCACCATTCATATTATGGGACCGTCCACACGTGATGCAACGCACATCCTAGGACCGTCCACCCGCGATGCAATGCACATCCTAGGACCGTCCACCCGTGATGCAATGCGCACCCTAGAACCGTCCACCCGTGATGCAATGCACACCCCTAGGACCGTCCACCCGTGATGTATTAGGCACCCTGGAACCGTCCACCCGTGATGCATTATGCACCCTAGGACTGCCGTCCGCACGGAATGTCACCTACACCCTAGGACCGCCGTCCACACGGAATGTCATCCACACCCTAGGACCGCCGTCCACACGGAATGCCATCCACACCCTAGGACTGCCGTCCACTCGGATTGCCATCTACACCCTAGGACTGCCGTCCACAATTCAACATCCAATATAGCAACCACACATATATCATTCAATCCATATCATTTTCAACCACAAGTCACATATATTCCCAACCACTATTTCCATAATCACAAAGCAACCATAAGTTCCACAATCAAACATAAGCAATTGCAGTTTAACAAAGAATTCATCGTTCATGACCTCACATAACTCATGGATTCCAATCACACACTATCATTAACTTCACCAATCTCATAACATCAAATTCATCACATATAACAAACATAATCTCATACTAAACATTTCTTGAACATAATAAACATAAATCCAGTGACTAGCAAAACAGACGTCTGGTTTCTGTCAGAAAATAGCAATCATAAACCGGAGAGGTCCAAGACCTTACCCCAAGGTTTTTGATAGTCCTAAGATCATTTTTCATGTCTAGAAATTCAGATCTTAACCCCATCACCACGAAATTGCAGCTTTCCCCTTTCTCCCAAAATTACCATTTCGCCCCCGTAAACGCCCTGTTTTCTTGTGAATTTTAGTTCTCAAAAACCCGATGGACTCAAGACTTGCCCTTAAGGTTTTTGATAGTTCTAAACCCATATTTTCTGAAAATAAACCCAGTTTTTCAGTCCCAAGAAGCGAAATTCCCGTTTTGCCCTTTTTCATAAAAATCCTATTTTCTGCCTGTTTGCTGAGAAATTCATCGGGGACTCCAAAAATCATAAAACTTGACATCCCCACTCAAAATTTCGTGTAGAATCCAAAAATAACATTAGTTTTTCATGATAAAAATCTCAGCATACAGTTCCCTTTAAAATCATGTCATATGCCTATTTCTGTCTTAGGCGTTCCTAAATTCTGACAGAATCACAGACAGCACCAACAGATCCAGACAATCATCAACAACATATATATACATCAAAGTCACATAAAAGAATCCTAACCACATACATATCTAATCATGAAACCACATAGACAGTGGTTAGAACGGTTTACCCACTTTTCCCCAATATCGACGTTTCCTACGGCTTCTAACTTGCGATGATGCTTTCTAACTCCTCTTGGGCTGAGTTCCCTCAAGCTTTCTCCCAGGATTTTGAGGGTTCTTTGTGGGCTTAGGTTAGGGGATTTCTGAAGAACAGGAACTAGGTTGTGTACAGGAAGCGTCTGGGTCTCTGTTTTGACTGAATAACAGTCGATTGTGTAATCGGACAGAGCTTTGGCTAGGATTTCCAATTTCTGCCCAAAATTTCTGATTTGAGGGGTATTTATAGGCCTCTTGCACGAAATTTGCTTTCCAATTTTGCCCTTGGGGCAAAATTCCCAAAATGCCCTTATTTTGTCCTTATTCCAAATGTCATTTTCATGACTCATTTGGTTTGAATATTGACTTGGCTATGTGGGCTGCTTCATGGCCGTTCCTTTTGTTGTTTCTTGGCTGATTTTGTGGCCAAAATTTTTACGGCTCCGGCAGATCACTTTTTGATCAGGTTTTTGGCGTTTTCGGTCCCGGTACTTCGCGTATGGCTGTTCTAAAAATATTCTGATCACATCCTTGTGATCCCCTAATTTTTCCTAAGTAATATTCTAGGGTCACTTAGGTATTTATAAATTCTCAACTGTAGCCGTACCTTTTACGGATACTTTAGACACGCGGTTGTGTTCAGACGGCAAAAATGGTTTATTCTAGTGTTTGCAGAATTTTGAGAAAACGTACAGAATTATTTCTACAGACATTTTAATCTAAAAGGTCATATTTCTAATGGTTTATCCTTCACTAGAAATTCCTAGGCATTTATCTAGCGATATTTTCACTAAGGAGAAAGCGGGATGTTACAGTGTGCAATCATGATAAACCAAAACCCAATAAGATCAAGTTCATGCAAGTGTTTGAGAAGAAAATAACCAAAGAAACAATTTTTCATCTATCTTATTTCCTCCCAAAATTCCATTGGACTGAAGATCAAAAGGTCTTATGCGGCTTGTATCATTAGGCTTAGGCGGAGGTATGTTGGAAAAGTTATTTAGACTATTTAAATCAAAATTTTATTTAAATTGACTATTTAAATCAACTTTTGTATACTGTGTTCAAAATCAAATCTATAAATAGAGGTGCCTACTCATTTGTAGTGTATATCAAGGTTTAAGTTTTCGGTGTGAGTTAGAAGGAAAAAAAAAGAGTAAAATCTCATAACAAATCAAAATCGATCATAAGAAATCAAAATCAGTAATTACAAATAACCAATAGTTTATTTTGCAAATTGATAAATCATTAAAAATAAACTCAATTAGTACTAAAATCTCATCAATCTTTTTTAACTTATTTTTTTAACAAATTGTCACAAAAAAATAATTAAGATTAAGACGATTGTTTAGAATCAATAAAAATCAAAATCAATAATTATAAATAATCAATAGTTGATTTTGCAGATTTTTAAATTAATCAATATTAAAAATAAAGTCAATTAGTACTAAAATCTCGCCAATCTTTTTTAACTTTTTTTTAACAAATTGTAACAAAAAAAAATTAAGATTAAAACAATTATTTAGAATTAATAAAATTAAAATCAATAATTATTAATAATCAGTAGTTGATTTTGAAAATTTCTAAATTAATCAATATTAAAAATAATATCAATTAAAAATAATCTCAATTAGTACTAAAATCTTATCAATCTTTCTCAACTTAATTTTTTTTAACAAATGGTCAGCATAAATAGTGTCAGCAACTAAACACGAATATCTTAAACGGTAATTGTATAGTCTACTAATTGAGAAGTTGAATAATTTTTCAAAGCTTATACTCCTGAACCATATGTATGACTGTATGTATTATCTAATCAAGTTCATCAAGAAGATGAACGTTGGATAGCAAGGACAATGAGTGTTGTATGCAAACAAACAAATGGAAAAACATTTTAAAACTATGTCTAATTCACTACATTTATTTATGGTAACGGTTCCAGTGTGCCTCTTAAAAAGAGGGACATTGGATGTGCACCATTTTGTTCATCATTTTATACTCATAATATCTACCATTAAATATAACATGATATTCATCTAATGGTTATAAATGAGAGTAATAATTTAAGGTGAGTATGCATGAAATTAAAACATGTATACTCCAACAAATAATCAAAAAATTACTTTATCATCCTTTTCAACTTAAATTTTCTTCTTCAAACCACTCCACCGTTTATGCTCACCTCACCACCATTCCCTACCTGCTGCCACCTCGTCACTCAACCAACCAACAACTACCCTCCTCTTCCTCCAAATCTCGTTCTCCTCCCTCATGCCCTCCTACCCTATGCCACCACCACCGTGGTTAGTACGAGCCCTTAGAATGGTGGTAGTTGTCATTTAGTGTAGTTTGATAATTTGTTCTGTTTTAGGTTTTTCCCCCCTCTAATAGGAGCCTTGTGTTTATATGCTGCTTTGATTTGTTTTGGCTTATAATTTATCTGACCCCATTAAATGGTGAAGGAGGCGGAGATCGAAGGCTGAGTAGTGGTGGGTCTCCACGTCATATCTGTATAAAATCATAGATTTAGAAGGTGGCAAGTGGAACGAGACGGTGTTCTGCAGCTAGTGGTAGTGATGTTGCTAGCATCCGTGGCAGTGACGGGTGGAGGTGGTTTGATAGAGGCACCATGGTTGAATGTTGACAATAGTTTTTGTTTGCTTAGTTTGAATTGAAAATTTATTTTATGGGAGGAATAAAATGGATTGTTAAAAATTAATAAATTAAATATTTTAAAAATATTTTTGCTCTGTCAAATTAAAGTGAGTGCGCATCTAATATACCTCTTTTTGCTCTAGCACGTTAAAAACGTTACCTTTATTTATATGCAACTAGCAGTGAAGGAGTGGGAGTTGTTGGATGGGTAGCAACATCATAATAATGGCAAGAGGGAAAAAAACGTACTAGACCACAAGTAGAACTGACAAGGTTGAATAATTGTATATGCTAATAATTGAGCTTGAATAATTTTCATAGCTCTATAAACTATTCAAAAAAAAAAACATTTGAATGTATCATTTAGAGAATAATGATTTTTGTGAGACTTAACTTTTAAATTTACATATTAACATAAATATTTTTTTATTCAGGGAATGAATAGTTTATGTTAACTTTAATGTCATATATAATCTCTTATCATTAATTATTTTATTGTATATACTGCCATGTTAGGAGTGACACTCGTTGAGCAAGTAAACATTTTGGTTATCAAGTCCATAACAATGACACATTAGGTACCAACAAAGTCGAACTGGACCATCAGGAGCTCATTGCAGCCATTAAGTTTATGTTTAGTTTTTAAGTATTTTTACCTAAAATTGATTTTTGACAATCAACAAGAACTAAACAATCTTCACTTGAAGTACAAGTATTCTCACGAAAACTAAACATGCTATCAAATCAAATTGTCAGTGTCCCTTTTTAATTTTTAAGAATCAAAGTGAAAATATTATGGGATTTCAATTCAAGGATAGGCACCAATTGTTATGGACTGATGAAAAGTCCTATTGATAAGTCAATTATGGACGGATAGAAGGCATCCTATTGATAGTTGATACACATAAAAGCAAAACAACACAGAGCAGCTTATTTCATTATATTATAATGGCTTCCGGTGAGAGATTTCTTTTTTGCATCCCTTCGACATGAGAGAAGGTATACTCTGTTCGTTCGTGAAGAAGTTAAGAGGATCAACCTTAGTCTTCACTCTTGCCAATCTATTGAAGTTGTTCTTGAAATACTTGAGACCCCAAATGCTAGCTTGCTCATAGCTTGTGTAGCCTTTGTTGTTATTTACCCCAATGTCAAGGTCTCTATAATTGACATATGTAGCCCTAGGAAACTTAGAAACAAAAGGTTCCATGTAACTGTAAACTCTTGTCACCCAATTGATGTGCCTTTGTGATACTACCCCATTCCCTTCTTGTTCCCAGTACACTAAGTACAAAATCTTGTACAAGTTTCCAGATCTGTGTGGGAATGGAATTTCAGACTCAGGAATCTCATCCATTCTGCCCCCATATGGGAATAGCTGCACCAATGCAACTTTGGCCTCATCTTCATAAAACATTTGCCATATAAAATCTAAACCAGCTTCAGGAATTGGATGTCTCACATAGTCAGATTTTGCTTTGAAAAATTGCACCGAAGTCTGAGTTCTGTTCAGCATGACTTCAAGGGATTGGCCACCATAACTAGGTCCAAAGCTCCAAAGGACAGATTCAATCCAACTCATCTCAGTGCAGTCTTCTCTGACCAAACCCAATTCAGGGAAGCTCTCTTGCATCATGGGAATGAGCCCATCGACACCGCCGAGAAACGTGCATTCGAATACAGCATTTACAGTTGAATTTACCCTCTGCAGTATGAGATAAATGGTTATGTCCTCATGAAGCTTAGGTGCCACAAGCTGCCACCTATGCATGAGCTTGATTGCATTTTGTTCCAAAGTCCTGTGAACTCTGAACACTGTCACAGTGGATGGAACCGGGACTAGTCTTATCTTCCATGATAGGATCACTCCGAAGCTAGCTCCCACACCACCTCTAATGGCCCAGAAGAGATCCTCACCCATGGCTTCTCTGTCAAGAAGCCTACCCTTCACATCAATTATGCGAGCATCTATTATGTTATCAGCGGAAAGGCCATGCTTGCGAGCGAAGTAACCATGGCCGCCACCGCTGAAGTGTCCGCCGACTCCAACTGTGGGGCACCCACCAGCTGGAAAGCCAAGTGTTGTGCTTTTCTGGCCAATTCTGTAGTAAAGTTCACCAATTGTTGCCCCTGCTTCAACCCATGCGGTTCTGTTCTCCATGTCCACATCAATTTTTCTGTAGTTGATGAGATCAATGATGACAAATGGTACTTGAGAAACATAGGAGAGTCCCTCAAAGTCGTGGCCGCCGCTCCTCGTTCGAATCTGCAGGCCGTGGCGCTGGGAACAGATTATGGTGGCTTGGATATGGGAAATTCGCAGGGGTGTCACTAGGACAAGGGGTTTCAGAGTTGTGTTGGATGTGAACCTGTGGTTTTGAAGGGAAAACTGGAATACAGAGGAGTAAGAGGAATTGGTTTTGGTGTAAACAACGTTGGAGATAGAGGTGGAGTTACTACTAAGGTAAAGACACTGAACAAAGTCTTCATATTGATCATGAGATGCAGATGCAGATGCAGATGCAGGGGATGAAAGCGAAAATAAGAGAGCAATTATAACAGCAGCGAAATGTGAGATTGATTGCTTCATTTTCACACAACCACTGTTGTGTATAGTTAGTGGTTGCAGGTTGAGAGAGACCAGTGCTATTTGAAGTTTGGGGATTTGGTACCAATAATTGCTTGTCTCTATCATGAGAAGATGGGAACTAGAATTATATGCGGACCAACTCGGACATCTAACAAATAATCCTATAAATCAACATCACTTTTGCCATTTTTAAAAATAAATAAATTTCAAGTGTCATTTAGTGTAAATAGATTAATTTGTAGCTTTATTAAGTTAAATCTCTCACACATTTTTTTTCTTATATTCCATATGGTTCCAAATCATTTCACATGAATTGCTAAAGAAAAATTGGAACAAAACAGTGAAAGCTATACTCCTTAATTTATGGTTGAGTTATTCTTAAAACAGTAAAAAAAAAACGTGAATTTATTTCTATACATCTCGTAATCAAAACTTCTTATCAATGAAAATTATTCAGCAAAATTATGGACAATTAGGGGTGATAAAAAAAAAGAGTATAACGAGGAAGAAATTGGTATTAAGAAGGGTTAAGAGATATCATTAGGAAGAAGAGCACTTCGTGATACTGAAATCAAATTATTAAGAATGACTGAAGAAATTTTAATTAAGGAGAATGATACCTAGCGAGTACAGCTATCAAAGTGGGTCAACCCGTCCCATTTGGGTTGGATCAGATCGGGTCAAGTTATTTTGAGTTATGTTATTCTTGGGTTAGTAATATGTTAGCTCATTTTTATTTAAACCATTTTTGGGTTAGTTCATACCTTAATGTTTTGTTGATTAAATTTTTTTAATATATATATACACACACATTGATAAATTTTGGTAATAATGTATAAGTAAATTTTATTGACTAAAAATAAAATAACTAATTTGTATAGTATTGAGATTATTTTGACTTAATTTTGAGTTTATTTGGATTCACTTCCAGGTTTCAAATGTTTTAATATGACTATATAATAAGGAAAATTATGAAAATGTATTTTGCGTTCAACTTATTTTTTGAGATAATATTAAATCAAAATATTCAATTAAATATTTATTACTTTTTATTTATTAATAATTAATCCTAATGAATCCTACAAATACATAAGACAAATGTTAAGTGGTTTATAAAATCAATACATGTTAAACTTGTTTGATTGTAATGTTAGGTACGCATAATTATTATATAGGCTAATAATTAAGAGGTTAAATAATTTCCAAATCTTATACATTTGACCCATATATATCATATATATGTATTATCTGAACCATAACCTCAATCATAGCAAAAAGATCAATGGTGCCAAAATGCAACCAAACAAATAAAAACGATACTTATTGCGGAACTAGCTTTTCACTAATTATTTTCTTATACATCATAAGAACAAGAAAAGGAGGCTACATTAATTCTTAAGAAGACGGAGCCTATAATGTTCACACACACACAACAGATCAGCTTTTCACTAACTTGATATCTACATAATCTACTTCTACTTAATATTATAAACGAGAATTTCAAGATGGTAATGGCATGCTTATTATAGAAGGATAAGGGTAAAGTATCTTTATAAGTATCTTTTATAAAATATACTTATTATTACGGGACTAGCTTTCCACTAATTATACAAGTGACATAATGGTATGCATTCTACTAACAAAATCTAGCATAATTGCGAGTGGTTAGGGGTTTGATTAGTTGTTATCCGCAATCAACACATCCTCCTTAAAAAATTAAAAAATAAAAATAATAATGGTATGCATTCTATTATATCTTCAAATTAAATGGCTTGATGAAATGACATAAAATCATATCTATAATCCCTTGATACTTTCCAGTAAATTCCGCCTTCTATTTGGACCAATCTGATTCCTCCCACTGTCTTTTACCTGTCCTATCCAATGCTTTTCTTATTTTTTGCAATAATTTCATTTCAAATTTCAAAACCTTATCAATTTCTCTTCGTTATTTTTATTTATTTACTTTTTATCTTTTCATTCTTTTATGCATTCCTTTTTAATCGATACTGATTTTTCATTTTTTAAAAAATGGGGTTTTCTTTATATTATCTTAATTATTTCTACATATATATTTATTTTTTAAATTATTCCTCCCAATTGCTGTCCTTTTCAATATATTTTACCTCTTTTTCTTTTTTTTTTAACACAAAAACATAAAGTTGGGCAAGAATATGATCGAGTTAAANTGTTTTAAATTTGTGCAAATAGCACATGCCCAACATCAAGCTAAACGAAGAACATAGCCCAACACAAGCCTTGGCCCACGAATCAAGTGAAGAAAAATACTTGGTCCAAATCTGTGACAAAAACAAAGTTGCTTCTACTGCAAAACCATTCTGTTTTGCTCATGAACCTTGAAGCCCATTTCGTGGAAGTTGCCGAAGACAAGAGAAAAGAATGAAAGAAAGGACAATCACATGCATAAAGGAAAGAAATGAGTCTGCAAGTAAGACAATGTCTCTTTCAAGTAGAAGCAGCAGCAGATTTTTAGTGAAATCATAATATATAGCCCATACAAGGACAGCTCTAGGCCAAGGACAAAGCATAGACAAATGAAAGATGGACAACTCAGCTACCCTGGCAACGGTCAGACAAAAAGCTGCAACGTTTCGATATTTTCTCAAAAATAGTCAAGAACAAGAGGAGGACACTTGAGAAAAAGAAAAAGAGAGCGCAAAAATCACAACCTGAGCTAGAGCTTCATGCATTTGCATTTCACCTTCTTTTTCTCAAATCACTATATACAAAGCTTGCTGAAATCGATAGAAGAGATGATGTGCTCATAGGATTTGTTTCTTGTTAGAGTGAAAATGCAAGAGTGAGTCCTTGAGAGATTTTACAAAAGTCTTGATCATTTTGTGTATGTTTAAGAGTTCTAAGAAAAAACTATGAATTAGTTTTTTGAAAAAGTCATATGCATTTGTGAGGTTTTTTTTAGTGTTTGTATTTGAGGGAGAAATCTTGAATGCTTAAGATATTCTCTGTTGGCATTGGTGTTTGTAAAAAAACTTTATTATTGAAGAAAAATTCACCACTTGTGGTGAGGATTAGATGTATATTCTACATTGAAATTGAATTAGGATAAATTTTTTGTGTGCTACTCTTTGCCCTTATCTCTGTTCCTTTTGATCCAATTTTCTGTTTTAACTTATTTCCTAAAAACTTGTCTACATGAGTTTCAAGAAACACATTTATAACATTTGCAATAAGTAACGTGTAACACTAAACCATATAGGTCATATACATGAAACTTTGTTGTGACTTTGTAAAAAAAACAATAGGTCATAAAGTACTACTAAAGTCTATGAGTAGAATAGAATAAGAAAAGTTTAAAACTGGTCATTTCATGCAAAAAAAATTTTATGATACATATACAAAAGAATAGGAAAAATGAAAACTTGTTACTTCATGAAACTAATTTATTATATTTAGAATCAATCAAGTCATGTCTCCTAAGTTTATAGATTCTTTTCATTTAATGAATTAATTGTAATATGAATAATTTTAAAAATAGTGATAATCCTGATTTTAAACATATATGAAGCTGCTAAAATGGAAAAAAAGGTTATGATAAATAACTCATCATATTAGCCATTCAAGTAGCTTCTCAAATATGATAACTACGGACTGAGGAAAGGTTACCCTGAATACACATACAAGCAAACGAACACAAAAGCAACTTATTTTTTATTGACTAATGCTAATCAGAGATTTCTATATGTGCCCCTTCGACATGAGAGAAGGTATACTCTGTTCATTCCTAAAGATGTTATGAGGATCAACCATAGTCTTCACACGTGCCAGTCTATTGAAGTTGTTCTTGAAATACTTTGAGACCCCAAATGCTAGCTTGCTTATAGCTTGTGTATCCTTCATTGCTATTTACCCCAATGTCAAGGTCTCTATAATTGACATATGCAGCTCTAGGAGACTTTGAAACAAAGGGTTTCATGTAACTGTATAGTCTTCTCATCCAATTGATGTGCCTTTGTGCTACTACCTCATCCCCTTCTTGTTCCCAAACCACCAAGTACAGAATCTTGTCCGAGTTCCCAGATCTGTGGGGGAATGGAATTTCGGACTCAGAAATCTCATCCATTCTGCCCCCATATGGAAATAGTTGCATAAATACAAATTTGGCCTCATGATTTTCATAAAACATTGGCCACAGTCCTTCTAAAGCAGTTTCAGGAATTGGACGTCTCACATAATCAGATTTTGCTTTGAAAAGATTGGGCGAAGCCGTTCTGTTCAGCAAAGCTTCAAGTGGTTCGTTGGTCCGAAACTGCTAAGCACAGACTCAATCCAGCTCATCTCAATGCAGTCTCAGGGGAGGGGGGGCTGAATCTTAGCAAATACTTTTTTGGAAACTAAACTTTCTTTTAAGTTGAAAAATTATCACCTAAAAACTTAGGAGATATCTCCCACGAGAAAGTTTTCTAAAAAATGAATTTTCAAAACGAAAACTGAATTTCTTTTTGAAAGATTAGTAACGAAACTGAATTTCTTTTTGAAAGATTAGAAATGTAAATAGTGAAGGGAAGAAAAGAGAACATACAAGAATTATATTGGTTCGGTTCCTATTCTAGGAATTTAGGTCCAGTTCTTTAAATACCCAAAACTCTTTTCTTTTACAAAACTTCCAAGTACAAACACCAATAACATCTTCCAAAAACCTCACAAAACAAACTTCCAAATACAAAGAAACTTAAAATAAAATCCCTCTCAAGCTTTTTATTGCTTCCTAAAAACAAACCCTCAAATAACCAAGTTTTTCTCACCAAACAACAAAATACGGAAACACAAATCAAAGGATTGAAACCAATTCAGAATAGAAGATGTTTTGAGGAGGAGCACGTGAGGATGTATATCAATGATGAGCTATTTCTCTCATTTTTCTGCTTCTTGTGATGAATGATAGAAGACGTTTCATTTATACTTGACTTTTAGCATAGTCTTCAAGCTTGATGCTTAATGTCATGTCCTTCATTCATGCATTCTTTCCTTTTTCTTCTATGATTTTTGCTTGATATAGCTTTGCTTTTCCCTCTTGATTTCCATGAATCTAGCTCTTCCTTTCTTGTTTCCAAGTTTTTTGTTTACACTTTTTAATAGACTTTTCCTCACGTTTTCCATCTTTCATTATTTTCTTTCTTTTCCTCCATTAATTTTTCTTGACCATTGCACAGTCATTTTCTTCCTTTTCTTGCTTTTTTTTTAAATTTCTTTCTTCCCAAGTTGTTTCCGAAATCTTCTTTTAATTCCCTTTTTGAAATTTCTCTCAATGGCTTTTGTGTAGTTTCCTTTTTTCCTTTTAGATTTTTCAATCCAAATCTATAGGATCATTGCTTTCCCATGTCTTCTTCCTCTTTCTTTTTTTCTTTCTTCCTTTCCCGAAAAAAATCTTGATTGTTTATAGCATTACTCACGTTTTCCTTTTCTTGTTTTTCTCTACCATTTACAATGTGAAATCAGCCTTGATCTTTGCCTCACTTTGACGAAAAACTAGCTTTCCTTTTGTCTCATTCTCTTTTCTTTCTTTTCATCTCTTCTTTCCTTTTCTGATGGTGGCAACTTGGGCTTTAACTGTGAGAAAAGATTTGTTTCCCAATGTTACATTTTTATAGATATGTCATTGTCAATCTCTTTCTTTGATTGATTTTCTTTCCCATTTCCTGGTGACATCACGTCACCTTCTCCTTCCCTCTTTTTAATTCTTTTTCAAATTTTGTCCTTATCCAATACTTTCCTTTCTTCATGTAGGATTGCACTTTCCTTTCTTTTTCTTTGCAACTCACATCCCACTTCTTCATTTCAATCATCTTTCTTTGAATGATTTTTTTCCTCATTTCTTAGTGACATCACGTCACCTTCTCCTTCCCTCTTTTTAATTCTTTTTCAAATTTTGTCCTTATCCAATGCTTTCCTTTCTTCATATAGGATTGCACTTTCCTTTCTTTTTCTTTGCAACTCACATCCCACTTCTTCATTTCAATCATCTTTCTTTGAATGATTTTTTTCCTCATTTCTTAGTGACATCACGTCACCTTCTCCTTCCCTCTTTTTAATTCTTTTTCAAATTTTGTCCTTATCCAATGCTTTCCTTTCTTCATATAGGATTGCACTTTCCTTTCTTTTTCTTTACGACTCATGTCCTACTTCTTCATTTCAGCCCTCTTATTTTCCTTTTATTTTTCTTTCTTTATTTAAAGCTTTTGGGCCTTTTATCTTTTTGTAGCTTATAGAACGTGGATGAACTTGGTCTTTACCTTTTTATTTTTACTGAAACACTTAATACACACATTAGTAAAGTTCACACAATGTTTGTCATCAAATTCTAAATCAACATCCTCTTACCAAACCCAATTCAGGGAAGCTCTCTTGCATCAAGGGAATGAGCCGATCCACGCCGCCAAGAAACGTGCTTTCGAATAAGGCTTGCACCGTTGAATTCACCCTTTGCAATATGAGATAAATGGTCATGTCCTCGTGAATTTTGTTCGCCACAACTTGCCACCTATGAATAAGCTTGGTTGCATTTTGTTCCAAAGTCCTGGTGACTTTGAACAGTGTCACGGTTGATGGAACTGGGACTAGTCTTACCTTCCATGATAGGATCACTCTATAGCCAGCTCCTCCACCACCTCTAATGGCCCAAAACAGATCCTCACCCATGGCTTCTCTGTCAAGAAGCCAACCCTTCACATTGATTATGCGAGCATCGATGATATGATCAGCTGCAAGGCCATACTTGCGCCCCAAGTAACTGTAGCCGCCGCCACTGAAGTGTCCTCCAACTCCTACTGTGGGGCAAACACCTGCTGGAAAGCCAAGTATTCTGCTTTTCTGGCTAATTCTGTAGTAGTTCACCGATTGTTGCCCCTGCTTCAACCCATGCGGTTCTGTTCTCCATGTCCACATCAATTTTTCGGTAGTTGATGAGATCAATGATGACAAATGGTACTTGAGAAACATAGGAGAGTCCCTCAAAGTCATGGCCGCCGCTTCTTGTTCGAACCTGCAAGCCGTGGCACTGGGAACAGATTATGGTGGCTTGAACATGGGGAACTTGCAGGGGTGTCACAATGACAAGGGGTTTCAGAGTTGTGTTGGAAGTGAACCTATGGTTTCGAAGGGAAAATTGAAGTTTAGAGGGGTAAGAGGAATTGGTTTTGGTGTAAAGAGACTTGGAGATTGAGTTGGATTTGCTATAAAGACACTGAAGGAAGTTTTCACGAGTATTAGATGCGGATGCAGGGGATCTGAGTGAAGATAAGAGACTAATTATAGCAATAACAAAATGTGAGATTGTGTGCTTCATTTTTGGATGGTGTTCTGTATACTGAGTGGTTGCAAATTGAGAAGCACAAGTGCTGCAATTTAAAGTAGTGAATTTGGTACTAATAATTGCTTTGTCTCAATCATGATTCATAAGAAGATAGGAATCATAAGAAAATGTGCTTTAGTAATATTAGAAGTTTATACTATTGGATGCACAAGGATCAAGTGCTATAAGCTGCAAAGAGTACACACACAGAGGTATATCACCAAATTTGATTCACCGAAAACAACCAAAGAAGAGATATTCTTAGCTGTACACGTCTTTAAAAAAAAAATTTAGGTTAAGTACACACAAAAATTATGAATCTCACAAAATTTATTAAAGACGTTTAAATACATGTAGAACTTACCACTTTTTTTTGTGCATAAACAAAATATCTTAGGCAAGTATTCACTCAATAATTTTTAACCAAAGAATTAGAAAAATATTACTTTAATACCAAACTTTGTATAATTACCCAGACACTTCTCTCACAGGTATCATGAGGCTCACACTTACATTAATATGTGAGTGTAACCTCAAGATATTTGTAAAAGATGTGACTGAGTAACTACACCAAGTTTGATGTCAAAATAATGCTACCCAAAGAATTATCTCCAAATTAACTACTAGTAGTACAAACTCTACACCTTTGCAGGGACCAATAGACAATTAGTCAATGTCCAACTGCTTGTGAGCCATGGCACGCTTGCATGAGCATCAAGTGTGACAGACAGTTTTCTCGAATGCTGGTTGGTCCCCACTCTCGCAAGCTGGAGTGATAAGTGAATGCTGTCAACACTAAGATACGACACATCACACTCAAACCCTTCCACAACATGCATATATGAAACCTTTGCATGCATGAAACAATGATAATTATCGATATACCCTGCTCATTGCTCCTCCGTTGAACACGTGTGACCAATCCCCAACTCGGTGAACAAGATTCCAAGATTATGTCGGCTTCGGGTTGAGATAGAATCTAAAACACCTTTCTGCCTTGGAATGCATGCATAGCATAGATGAAGTCATGAAACTAAATATGTACTATAAATATTCGTATATGTGTGTGTCCACATATATTAGTTGTCGTCATAAACAAGAAACAATAGACCCAGAACAAAGCAAGGCAAGAAGAGAGATATACATGGCTTTGATATTAAGCGAGAGAAAAGGGTGGTCATCAGGGAACACCTTGTACTCCTCCATATCTGCTCCGCCTCTGCAACTGCTTGCAATAGTAGGCATTGTGGCGTTGTTGCTATGGGTTTCATCATACCTAAACTACAAGGCAGCCATGCAGACTGCCACCACCAACACCAACTTGTTCCTCTTGCTCTTGCCTCTTGTGTTATTCCTTTTTGCCTTCTATGGACGCCTCCTGGTTCCAGCTCCAAGTGTTAGAGAGAAAAGTTCTCATGGTGGTGAAGATGGGGTCTCATCATCACCTTGGGGATTGGCTGCATTGGTTGCCTTGGTTTTGGTTTTGGTCTATTACCGACCTCACCTTATCTTTGTAGTTGCGATAGTGTTTGTGTACATGTATATCTTATCAATATAATAAGACGGTTCTTTGTTCCCAATAATATTTCATGGTTTTCAGTTCATGTGTTTATCAATCCACTATAACTGTAAGATTGTAACTATGTTTTTCATTATTTGCTAACTGCAACCATGCATGATTGGACAAATATACTTTGCAACAACTTTGGTATATTTAAAAAGGATCAAAATCCTCTCCTTTTCATTATCCTTACCATTAATTTATATAATCACATCATGTTAATATGGCCTCCACCACCTTTTAATGAACGGTGAGAATAAGAACATAACTCTATAATGAATGACATGGAGAGGATCTTGATCCAAATAATGAGAGAAACACTGAAATAAAAAAGAAAGGGTTATTCTCATCTTTAGCATTAATTTAATTGATCATATCATGTTAATATGGTCACACCAGAGGACCTTGATCCAGATAATGAGAGAAACAATGAAATAAGCCACTCGTCAACAAATTTGTTTAATTTCAGACTGAACAATAATCATTTGTATGCCTACCTTTTGGCAGTCTACATTTACAGGACAATTTTGAAACAATAATCACATGCATTCATGCAAGTATTTTCTTTAGCTTTCCTACTTGTGCCTAGATAACTGGTCTGCTATGTGCTAAAATAAAGAGAATACGTACAGATATCAGCTAAAATATATCATCAACCTTCAATCTCCAGCCAAGGTTTGTTGATATCCTGACTTTATGCGAATATCCAGTTTGATTTGTCCAGAATAAAAAAAACCAGTAGGAATCAAAAGAATCCCTGTTGTAGCAGCATCAGCAAAGTTGCCTTGAATGATCTTGGTACAAGATTGCAATATCAGAGTGCTTCCATGAGACCTAGCCAACATATCATAATGAAACCCCATCTTCGATTTGGGCCCAATGCAAGTTATATGGACTAAATTCCCCAGCTGCTCATGGTTATTGTGAACAACAAATAGATTAGCATCATTTTTCTCTTGGAGAATAACTGTTTTGTGGTCAATGTTTAAGAAGATAGTGAAGAACTTATCATATATAAACTCAAATCCAGAAAATGTGTGTCTATGGCTGAAGTGGTGGAACAACACCTCAGATGAGGCAACAAAGTCGCAATCTGAATGAGGACATAGACATGGTAGATAGATGCATTTCTCCTCATGGTCATTTTTCCTACTGTAACTACATATCTCTTTACAACCATATTTTGCATTCATGCATGACATTTTAATAGATTCCAGCACCTTCTCAATAGCTCTGCAACGGTTATAGCCAATGGGCATTGAGCACATGGGGCACTTGTTCCCAAGTCTGGCACAGCATTTAGAGCAAGCAATATGTCCATTCTCACACTGAATTGTTGTTTAATCACAAAGGACGTTGTCAAATTAGATTTTTCATTAAATGGGACAGCAAACGAAAACATATATAAAAATAAAGCAAATAAACAATAAAGTGATCATCAACTCCTAGCAACAGGACCGCATAGTGTAAAAAAGATAAACTTTTCCGTACAATTTTTTTTTAATAGTATTTAATCTCCCAACAAATACCTACATCAACAAGTTGAAACAATTGCATACCATATGGTTCAAAGACAATGTACAAACAAATCCAGCTTCAACTTTCAACAAGGACATGCAAAATACGATACCAACATCTTTACCAAAAACCTTTGGGCAATAGGTTGTTTCATTTGTACCTTATATGAATGATTGTCATACAATTTCTGTCAATTCCTTTCTAACATAACACTTACTCATCCACAGCTACACTGACTCTTGAATTCCTGACATTAATCACTACCCCATAACTGGACATTATTTTCAATATCAATCACAAACAGAACTTCCACTCACAGTCCTCAAGCAATTAGAACCCCGATTGAATTTCTCAATCTACTAACATAACTAAACCCCTTACACCACTCACACACAGGAATCAGTTATCATGCAAATAAAAAACCAAACTTTCACATACCATAATTTGGAAAATACTACAAAAATCACACACCAAATCCGAAAAACAAAAAAGGCGGGCAAGAAAGGGAAGCAGACCTGGAAAACAGGGGCACTCAAGGGTTCATAGCAAATGCAGCAATCAAGGACATCAGGGTCGGTGATGGTGACGGAAACGGACCTACCCTTATCATCCGTTGCAGACCCACTATTTTGTCCTCGATTAGCGTCCGATCCAACGGTTTCATCACCAGCCGGAGTGCGCCCTTCAGTTCCATTTCCGTTTTCTCCATCTCGTTCCTCCACCTCCTGGGTTCTACTTCGGGGTTCGATTTCAGAGCCATGCTGTTGGTCTTGTTCTACCCTGCGTCGCTTCTGGGTGGGATTGCTAGATCCTTCCCCTTCGTCGTATCCACCAACCGAGATCTTCACCATGTCTCGCTATTCGCTCTACGGTTTCTGGTTCTTCCCCCCTCAATTCCCAACCCAAGCGGAAGCTGTGTTTTATTTATTTTGTTTTGGTTGGGTCTCTGATAAATCTTTTATTTCTATATTATTTTCTGGAAATAAAGAAATTGTATGTAGTAGTTGCACCTTGCAACTTGTATTTATAAAGTATTCAAAAAAAAAATTATTGTGTTTTATAATTTTATTACTCTCTCTTATAATACTTATCCAATTTTTTATTTTCAGTTTCATTTTTAATTTAATTGTATCTTAATATAATTTATATTTAAATGCATCAAGTAAAAAATAATATTAAAGTTAAAAATAAACCATTTTTATAAAAGGAATAAAATATTTCTTCCGTTCATTATTAATTATTACTTTTAATTTAATTTAGTGTATCTAAAAAAAAGTTGGATCAAAATATATTGACTTAACAACAAATTTTACAAAAATTGGTTGAAAGTGATAATTTCATTAGAAACATTGCCCACCAAAAAAAAAAACAGAAGCACCAGGTTCAAAAGCCGGTTTGCAAAAAAAAAAAGAAAAAAAACATAGGGCCTGGAAGTATGATCCGGTGACTGGAGGGCCTCGTTAAAACCTCTTCAGAAGGAGAAAACCCAAGAGAAAAGAATACCTCAAACCCCACTTTCTACGCTCACTACAAAATACAGGCTGGTAAGAGCTAATGAAAACCAAGACTCTCTGAGGCCAAACTACATTATGCAACCTCGCCCAATGAGACTGGATCCAACTATATATATCTATTTGGCATCAGACTAATATCTCACTAGTTGTGATGTATGTTCCAGCTCAGATCAGCCGAAGAGTCTCCCCGCTTCGATGATGTTAAGGAGCGATTTGGGCTTGATCCCCAAATAAACAAGCCTCTTGAGGAATTATTTTGCACACAAAACCAGAAGGAAAGGAAAAATAGAGGCTGAATAGTGAACACTTCAGTCAAAACATCGAAACAGCAGATGAAAGAATCTATAGAATCATGAAGCAAAACAAGAAATCATACATGTTAGACACTTGGGTGATATTGAATACATGATTACAGGGAAGGGGGTTATCCAGTCTCAAGAAATTTCAATAACAATCTGATTTGATCACACAATTAAACCGCAAGCAGCATCAGTTCATGCATCACCATCACAAATACAACCTACCAACAATTAATCATCACACAAATCAGACATATAACTACAAAGACGCCCAGATCTACCAAACTAATATGTAAACACTAACCATGATTTTATAATTAGTTGACAACAATTAACATCTAACACAAGAACAAGCCACATGACATAGAAGCGGGGAGAAAAAGACCCCAGCCAGAAGCTGAATTTGCTACCTCTACTTTCCCCACACCTATCATACCCTAACCAAAAACCTACCGCCCAAATCACAACCTACAATCACAGATTTCGATTTCATTTTGTTCACACAAAACAAAAGCTCTTAGATTCTAAACGAGACCGTTCCACAGGGACTCAGCCTGAACTTTTCCAGTCTTCAAGAGCCTCTCGATCTCCTCGGGAGGGTTGAGACCAAGCTTCTGCGCACGCTCCCACCGCTCCAGCCTCGTCATCCCGATGCAAGGCCCGTACGCCATGTTCATGTCGAATTGCCGCAGCACCGCCTCCCTCTCGTTGTGATCATCTAATTAACAAGTTCAAGAAACCGATTCGGATCGATCAGCGGAAATGGGAAACATTTTTTAACAAGAGAAGAAATGGAATTAGGGGAAATGAAAAAAGAGAAAGAAAATTGGCGGGGGGGGTTCGATTGAAAAAACCCTAACCTTGAAGATCGAGGTTACCGCCGCGGGAGACGAGCGCCGGTGGTTGGGCCGCATCGGAACCGAAAGTGGCGGCGGCCTTAACGGGGGGTTTCTTGGAGGATTTCGTGGTATTTTTCTTCTGTCTGTAAAAACCCTTCATGTTGCCTGACATCGACGCCATTCTCGCTCTCTTTTTTTCAAATTTCGAATTTTGAATTTGAAACAGTCTTGTGTTTGTCCGAAATGAAAATGGCCTACTAACGCCACCGCCTTTTATAGATCCTCCCATTTACCACACTAGTTTATTCATTTCTCAACCAACCTACTACCAATATTAGAGGGGGGTAGAGCGGGATAGAGTGACCTGTCAACCCTTTCAACCCCGCATGACCCCTTGTGCAAAGTAGTGTTGTGTTTAAATTGTGAGACCTGATCTGATATATCAACCCGTTTTTTTATTTTTTTTTATTTAATTATTATTATTGTTTTATATATGTTAAAAATAAAAAAGTATTTTTTCATTATTAAATTTATTTTTTTGAACTTAAGACCATTTTTATGCATTAAAAAAATAATATATATTTTTTAATTAAAAAACATATTTTTATTATAAAAGAATAAGTTAAATATAAAAAAAGGACAGTTCACCTGTCCACCGGCCTAACCTGACTCGTCTGAGTCATGTTTGGCGAGTGTTCAAACAAAAAATGCAAAAATGTCTTAACCCAACCCGTGTACACCCCTAACCAAAAACAACAACAATAATGTTAATTTATTTCAATTATATATTTTTTTATTCAACTAAAAATAATAAGAAAGACTACAACCTATCATGGAGGACTCTCATGTAATCATTTTGGAGAAGAGGACAGAGCCCTATAGGGACTCCTCCAAAATGACTAGATTATCATTACACAAGGCCCTAACTTTGGCTAAATAATTAGCACAAAAGTTACCCTCACAGAGGGTGTGACAAAGAGAAACATCTCAGTCGCGTGAAAGCCAATCTCTGATCTCTGCTATGATTGGATGATGCGAATAGTAGGTGAACTCTGTGGTATCACAAACCATAACAAGACGCGCAACCTTCATAGAATCACTCTTACACAAGATGCGACAAATGCCCCGACGCCAAGCTAAGCGAATGCCGTGTAACAAAGTAGCCAATTCTGGTAACAACTTCCCCATTCCCACACTGCCATTCATGCCAAAGAGCCAATTGCGAAAAAGACCACCAAAGCTAGCAAGGCTTGGGTTGCCAAAAGAGCTCCCATCAACATTGAGCTTGACAACATTTTAAGGAGGCCAACTCCACTGAACAAGCCGAGGGAGAACCTAACGCTCAAAGATAACATTGTCGAGAACTAGCAGATCATAGATAATACTATTACGAATGTATTGCATAGCCCAACAAATATTATTGATCACTTCTGAATTACAAGCATGCCACAACCACTACAAAGTACAATAATAAAGGGTCAAGTTTGTGGCAGAAAGCAAAGACGTGACCCAGGAAACATGATTCATATCAGAAAATAAAGTCTGAGGAACACCAAAACTCACCCAAACCTCACGAGATTAGGGATCACGAAAATGGTGGATTATGTTTTCCTCCACGAAATCGCATCTACTACACAACTGAAATGATGCAATGTGACATTGAGCACAGACCACATTCACAGGTAGAGAAGAATGGCATAACAACCAAATCATGTGTTGGCATTTCAATGTGCAATGAAGTCTCCAAATTCAAGCCTAAGAATCCAAAATAGCATGTAAGGGACCTATAATATTCCGCTGCCTTCATAGCCAATAGTAGGCTGACAGATAGATTACTTACCAGATGCATTACCCAACCAAATAACACAGTCAGAGGACTCATGGTGGAGCCAAACACGCTCACCTAGAATCAAAGAATGAATATCTCCATCTAGCGGGGTCAAAAGAATGGACAAATTCAAACCACCTTGATATGCTAAACATCCCTTACTCTCAATGCTGTATCAGAAATATGAACATAAGAGACACAATTTCCAAGAACATTTCGAAATTCCTAATTAGATAACCAAAAAGAAGCATCCCTATTCCCTAGTCGCAAACGGAAACTTGACGACAAAAAAACAGTCGCCTTAGACAACGATCTCAAAAAGAAAGATGAGTGCGATCCTCCTCTATGAAAGGGCCAGTCACTTAGATGAGGATAAATTCTGCGAAGGAGCTTCGACCAAAGCTTATGAGGAGAGTGTAAATAATCCCAAATGAGTTTCCCAAGCATAGCAACATTAGCCACATTCACATGAAGGCTTGATGCCTTGGCAAAAGTATCAAGAGTCCCCATAATCAAACACATTTATTTCGATGTAGCTTTCAAAGTAAAAGAATATCATCAACGAAGAGTAGGTGAGATATACCTAACCCTCTCCTCGAGAGATATAGGAAGCTAGCTACCATGTACCACTCTGTTAGAAATAAGATGGGAGAATTTCTCCATGTAGAGAACAAAAAGATAAGGTGAAAGAGGATCGCTCAGATGAAGGCCTCAATTAGGTTGGGAGTTGTCAAGTTTGGACCCATTCTATAGGAGAGATAAAGAGGAGGATAAGATGTAGAACATGATGAGACGAACCAACTGATCATATCACGCCCCCAACCTAGGACGTGATTGGCACGCAAGGGACTAGCTCACTTACAGAAGTCTCTTAGGGACGTTTTCCCCAAAAACATGCACTTTAGCTTTAATTAAAACAAATAAAACTTTCTTTTTCTGAATAAACATAAACTCTTTTACATTAAACGTAAATATACATGATAAAATACGCGACTGGTCTGAAGATCATGACTTGATTACAAAATAAAAATAAGACTAACAATTCCTATAGGTAGCTTCACCTCAAGGTGAACTGCTGACTCTTTGATTCTGACGTCGCTACACTGACCATAAACCCCATGTTCTGTTTCGCTGTTTTGTAACCTGTAATTGGAGGGGGAGGTTGAGGGGTGAGAACTCTGGGAAGAGTCTTAGTGAAAGGCTATCCGCACGATGACATGGGCCACTGAAAAAAAAATATGACATGCAGATGCAATACATAATATATAACAAGCATAAAATATTTCTATAATAATAAATAGTACATAAAACATTTGAAAACATAATTAGTTGAGAATTTTCTAGATAGATGTTCCGAGTATTACGGTTTAGTTATTCTTGAAATGTCCGGGCTTTACGGTCTTACCCTAATCTACATAACATGATACATGACATCGGGAATCACGAGCTGTCATGTCTAGGCTTTACTATCTTTCCCTAAATCTACATGAGTCTTATTCTACTTTATGATCGTACAACGTATACCAAGGTCAATGTAGGTTGTCGCTAACTTATAGTTCTATCCTAGATATACTCCTATGGAAACAATTTTAAATACATAACATACTATGATCATCATAACATAATCCTTGATAGCATAATCATGACTTAATATGTTTAAGTGTTTTATCTTGGAAAAATAAAGGTAGACTAAGATCCCATGCTTGGGGAGGTTCCCAAGTAAGAGAGGTGCGTCTCAATGGACAATTTAAATATCAAGTATTGTCCTTAGCCAAAACCTTTCCTTAACATAACTCTTCTCCCACTATAATCTTTCCTTAACCATGATCTTTTGTTAAATGTTTAACTAAATAACATGAATATCTATATCACTAAATATTAGTCATACACACACAACATGACTTTATTTAATGCAATAAAATATGTGGTCTTATGTGATTCTAAAATAGTTTCATGATTTTCTAAAATAGTTTCAGAAATATCTACTTTATAAATAAAGAATTTCTAAATAAATAATCATAAGAAAATAACTAATTAAACAAAGGAATTCTTAATAATAACTAACTTCATAAATAAAATAAAATACTAATTTCTACCTCTTAGGATATTATAAAACATGCATAAATAAAATAATTGTAAAATAAATAAATAAATAAATAAATAAATAAATAACTTTAAAAATAAATACGTAGTCGAAAATAGATCATGAAGAAAGTCACTCACATGAAAATGGTTGACCGCTAAGGATCACTGAGCTGGGAGCTCCTGACACACCCTACGCGGAGGCACTGCTTCCCCATGAACGGAAAATGAGAGGGAGAAAAGAAATAAAAATAACTGGACTTCCTCTTTGACTTCCTCGTGTAATAAAGAAGTTCCTGAACAATGATGAAATTATCATAAGTGCTTCTACTAAGAAAAAAACTATTCTGGAAAGAACCAACAATCTTCATTAAGATGGGGCAGATTCGGTTGACCAAAACCTTGTAGAGAATCTTATAGCTCGCGTTACATAAGCTAATTGGGCAGAACTAAAAGAACCTGACAAGGGTGTCCTCCTTAGGAATTAACACAATAAAAATTTCCAAAATGCGCTCGTCCACTCTACAAGAACTGAACTTAGATTAAACAAGGCCCCAAATATCATCGCCAAGAATATTCCAATAACGCTTATAGAAGTAAGGTTGAAACCCATCTGGTCTAGGGGTCTTGAAAGCTTTCATAAATTTCAAAGCCTCCCAAACCTCCTCCTTAGTTACCAAAGATACTAAAGAGACATTGCTCTATGGCCATCTAAACAACATTATTAGTACCAAAGGAAAACCCCACACTAATTTTTTAAAAAATTGAGGGCCTCAACTTGAAGGATATTGCAATTAGTACACCAAACATCAGCATCAAGAAAAATACCTTCCACTTTATTTTGACTTCCTTCTAATTACCGTATGGGCATGAAAGAAAGAAGTATTTCTGTCACCCAATTTAACCCATTGCTCATGAGATTTTTAGAACCACAAAACCTCTTCCTGTTTAAGAACTTAGTCAACTTGAAGAGCACACTCTAAAACACGAAGATTATGGTTCTCATGCACTTCAAGCTCCCTTTAGATGCCCTTAATACGAGCCTCAAGGTGATGCTTGTTGGAATACATTCCCAAAGATCTCTCTGTTAAAAGAAAGAGAGTCCACCCAGACCTGACACAACTTGTCAGAGACATTAGGTTTTCCCAAATGCTAAGCATTTCGAACCACATTATGGTATAGAGGATGATGGGACCAAGAAGTCTTAAAACGAAATGTCCTAGAACCATTCTGATGAGAAAGGCCAACAAAACGAATAAGAAGCGGATGATGATCCAAGTAAAATCTAGGAAGAACCTCCACCATAGCCTCTAAAAAATTTAAACGCTAAGTCAAGTCCGCCACTGCCCTATCCAACTTTTTCGAAACCATAATATTACCACGAACCTTATGGTGCCACGGAAACATATTGCCAATAACCCCTAAGTCCAAAAGATCACAATTATCAAGACATTCCATGAACAACATGGCTCATCTATGATAGAAATTTCCACCTCACACTTCCCTGTTACTTATGATCTCAGCTAATACGGCACATCATCAACTCATTGGGACCTCCACTTACCTGGAATGACTTGAGACTAGGGAACATTAACATTGAAAGCTCCGAGCGACGTAGCGTTGACACTTGGAATGACCAACAAATACCATGTCATGAAAAATTGACAAAAATATTACTGAAGGGTGTCACGGTAGCGATTTGGAATCGCTACAGTGAATCGACATTGCCATGGCAGTGGTGGATCGCCATAGTGTTACCATTACCAAAGTAGTGGCGTCGGGGCTTATTACCCTAAGTCACTCCCAAAAGGCTAACTACCTACCCATAAAGTAATGGCATCAGAGTTCGTCGCTTGTTATGAGGCATCAAACCATGCTATATGGTTGCAAAACTTTGTCACCAAACTTCGTGTGGTAGATGGCATTGAAAGACCATTGAAACTTTATTGTGACAATAGTTTGATAGGGCTTTACTCCAACAACAACAAGATCTCCACAAAGTCAAAATATATTGGTATCAAATTTTTTGTTGTTAAGGAGAAAGTTCAAGAAAAATAAATTTCCATAGAACATATAGGAACAAAGTCTATGCTAGCAAACCCATTAACCAATGGATTGACCCTCAAAGTCTTTCATGAGCACACTACTCATATGGGCATCTGTTATGAACTATTTGGACAGTACCGAGATGGCTCGTAACTTAATTCCTGAGTACAAGTTGGGAGCTTGAGACGATGAGCTTGGTCTTCAATCTTGATCGGAATTTGGACGGTGGCGGGGTACCTGCAAAAGATACTCCGACGCCTAAGTAAGTGTTTGTTGTATATAGGTATTAGAAATGAACAAAACGTACCTCTTGTATGCTATGTTTCTGCTTTATATAGTTTGTTCCTATACCTAGCCGTTTGTAGGTAGTTAATGTGTATAATAGCTCATAAGTGAATGTAAATGGGTTGTTTTGAAGTCTTGATGAGATTATTGAAATGTATAACCTCCGTTATAAATGTGTGGGTGACTATTTATGACCTTTGTTATTGTGTAACGGTCATTATTCCTAGACTAGGTAATCCCGAGATAGCTGATACTCCGATTGGTTGTCCTGAGATGTGATAGGGAATACCATGTGCATTCTTGTCAATCTTGGTACCAAGAGTTGTAAGTCAGGACTAAGTTAAGTTCGTAACAACATCAAATTTTGTGATATCTTGGTTTAGTGATTTTATGTTAGATATTGAATTATTTCATTTTCTGCATAATAAAGTTGATGGTTTAATATTATGTTGTTTCCAATGTTTATGTTCCAATTTAGTTTGATATCAATAAAGCTCTAAAGTAGGACTAATTGGAAATAGACATGTATGAGATCATTTTGCATGTAATTTTCATATTTCTCATCCAAACTTGATATATGTTGTTGAGTATATCAGTATGGTGATCATCGTATTTCAGTCGTGACTTTAATTTGACAAAAGTTGCAGTAGTTCCATCATTGGTTTATGAGATGGACCAGATTGTTAAAGTAGTTAAGGACAAATAGCATTCAAACGTGCACTTAAAAGTTTTTTTTTATTTGAGATATGATTATTTCTAGGTAATATATATGCATAGCCCAAGTAGGAGATAGTAAGGAAATATAACATCCCTGGTCTATTTTGTGAGATATATATAAATAAGTATGATCATATTAACTATTTATCTATACGGTGGTTCTCACTATTGTTTAAAATAAAATAAATATAAACTACTTTCGATTTGGGTTCAAATGAAAATAAAAATCAGTTATCTTATTTTTTACTTGGCCTCTTAAGTTTTATGGGAACTAACAACCAATTATAAATAAATAATAAAGAGTCTTGATCTCCAATACTCCAAAGCAACTATTACCCATCAAAAGGTTGCTCTCAAGCCTAAGCAAAGGAACAAAGTCTATTTTAGTTGAGGAGGATCAAATAAACCACTTTCCTTGCCAAGCAGATCAAGAAACTTCAACCCGTCAATCCATTTTTCATGGATCCAAGTTCGCTTCCGCTTATGATTATATTTTCGATTTTTTTTAATCATGGATGATCACAGAATTATAAGGATTTAAAATTCCTACATAAAAAAGAAAGGAAAGAGGAAAAAATTGGACACAAGTAGCGATTAAACTTGTATATCCCTTCCTTTTATTGTATTGGAGATTATATATCACTCCACTAAGGGTCTCAAAACAAGAGTTTACCAGGCCACACATTACATTTTCAAGACAGGTGTGAACTTAGTTGGGAGGAATAGGAAACACAAGGTTACATCATCAGATGAAAAACTGTCATAGCCAGTAATCATGTGCTCCAATTTTTTCCGTCCTAATTTGATCAAGGATTAACCTTCACGACCCTTGCCAAGCAATTGTCGATGGGCCTTGTATGCGGCAGGTACATCACTGGACCTTTGGGATTAGTAGGCTCAAGCCTGTGGCAGAAACAAATGACAAAACAAAAAAAAAACATTATTTACACGTGTTTCACTATGCTAGTAAAATTTGTGGAAGAAAGAAATGCAAATCACCCTTAAGCAATTTACAATTGTGAAAGGTTACTAAGGTGACAAGTTGCTAGTCAACATGTTACAACTTAATAGTTTAGGTTTTACATACAAATGATGTCTAAAAAAATTCAAATGTAAGAATGACTTGATTGTGGAGAACAAGTTTCTCACCTGTAGTTCAGAAGAAAGTGATGCAGGAAAACAGTGATTTCCAGCTTGGCAAGCTCATTCCCAGGGCACAATCTGGTTCCAAGTCCAAAGGGCAGAAATTCTCCAGCCTTGCGGGGGAACTATGATGAAGCATTATCATCCAATACAACAAATTAAGGCTCAGAGCACATGGAAACAGGTGTTTGTACTACAATTTAAAAAGAACAAAAAGCGAAGACATTTGACTCTTACATCAAATCTGGAAGGGTCAAATATCTTTGGATTAGGATATATCTCAGGATCTTGGTGAACAGCCCTGTACCAAACGAAAACCTTCCAGCCTTTGGGAATTAAGTAACCTGCACCATTCAAACACAGTTGGTTCATTTGTTCATTCTTCACTCATCTAATAAGTAGATTATTCCAATATTAACAGAAGAATTAGAGTGGATAACCATTCAAAGTGACATCTCGTTTAGCCTCGCGGAAAGTCATCAGTGAGAAAGTAACATATCGCATTGTTTCGTCAATCGCCTACGAAATACACAACAAAAAACAGTTTAAGATAAAACTGGTTGATAAAGTGGAATATCAAAGTCCTAAGAATAATCGATTATGAATACCTTAGAGAGGAACTCCATCTGCCGGATATCCTTGAGAATCAAATTCTTCTGTGTCGGTGGCTTATGCCTCAAGATTTCTTCCTGTTCTTCCTGTTCAATGGTGACATTTCATGTAAAAGAAGTTAGGCCTATCTTGAAGTAAAAGACCTTATAAATTGACCATTGATATTAACTAAGCTCACGTATACCTTAGCCTTTTGGAAATATTCAGGGTGCTGTTGAAGGATCAAGGTGGCCCACATGGTAGTATGTCCTGAAGACTCATGGCCAGCATTCAAGTACATAACCATAACATCAATAACTTCATCATCATCCAACTTTCTACCCTTCTCATCCGTAGCATCGATAAGCTGATCCAACATGTCTTTGGCTGTCCTGTTTGGATTTTCCTTCTTTTCTCTTCTCCGCTCTGTCACAATTGTTTGAAATATGGCCACCAGATTCTTCCTAGCCTGAGATTAGATAATTAAATGGTCACCACATATACAATGGAGTCAAATTGCGACATAGTTTTTCAAATCAATAAAAGCTCACCTTGTAGGCTTTGTGGAATGCAAATCCAGGGATATTAATTCTCAATGCCCTGACTCCATAGTTGAGTGCAGTGTATTCCTTTTCCAAAGCTTGCATAACATTTACACTAGAAGCGCCAAGGAAAATGTGGATAATGATCTTAAAGGTAAGCTTGCGGAGCTCGGTTAGGAACTCGATTTCTCCCATCTTGGACCACTTGTCGATTGCATCCTTCATGATTTCATCAATGAACTTCAAGTACATGGAGAGTGGCTCCAAACCGTTGATTGAAGCAGATGTGAGACGCCTAAGGCGCTTGTGGTCCTCATCTCCCATTGCAACGAAGGACTTCTCCCCTATGAGCTCAACGGTGGAACGGGGCCAACCGAGCTTCCAGTTTTCGTCATCTGTCAAGATTTTTCGGCTCAATTCAGGTGTTGTAACAATGATCCCAGGGCTTCCAAACATCAACGACTTGTACAACCCAGTCTTTCCAAACCTGCCTTACCAACACAAGTTTAGAACCGTTATTTCATTCTATGGGCAAGAGAAATGATAACCATTTCACCAATGGGCTCACAAATTTGTGAATGTGATTAGTCCAAATCCGGCATCTTGATCATCATTAGATATATATGACATGGACTGTGTGTCCCACACTGACATTGACTATCTCCATATCATGTATCCTCGTCAATTAGTTGATTCATTGATTAATTAATTAATTAATAACTACAATAAAAATGTAAATGGTCAAATATAACTATTATGTACTCGGTTCTTATTTAACTCCCATGTATGAGACAGAAAAAATGGCGGTGGATTTTGGAGGATCCTGGTGTTTCATAATGATGGTTTCCGAGCCACATCGCAGACAAACTGCCATTGTTGTGAAAGACGTTAAAGAGGATACGTGATATGGATTAAAATGACAAGAGAGATCGTGACGAGTCAGAACATTGTAATGGGAACTTAAGGCTTACTCCCATTAAAATAACCATAAATAAATTACGAGTTGACGCGAATTATGATGTCAAATAAATTTAAATAACCCAAATCAAAATAAGTACGTTTATGGTTTAAAAAAATATTTTTTAATATGCAAGAAAAATGCCCTAATAAATAAAAAGGTATTTTCTTCAAAAAATCTTTTCAATAAAAATAAGACAACAAAATCAATTAAATATCTCAATAACATCAAAGCATGCCATTTATATTTCATTCGTACCTAGAATGATTACTAAAATAAAAAATGAGTTATAAGCTAGGATTTTCTACGTAAAGAGTTGTGTTATATGTATTAATTTTGTGCAAGACATCCTATTGACTAACTTTTGCGGTGTACGTCGAGAAGGTCAGGTGGGGCGAATCATTTTTTGGTATTTTTGAAATAGTAACCTGAGTTGACTGAACCTAACATTAGGTTAGATAAATTACTCGAGTACCTGTTTTTGTTTTGAATCTATAATTTTTAATTTTTGAGAACTATATTTAAAAAAAAAATTAAGGACTATAGGCCTAGGGTTTTTTGGATTTTTTTTTATAATATTCTTGGGTTGAGTTGGATAAATTTTATTATTATTATTATAATAATAATAATAATAATAATAATAATAATAATAAATAAAAAAAAACAGGTGGTGGGTCGAGTCGAGTTTGTAACCTGGTCACCCCACATTAGGAAGACTTAGGTAAGTGGAGTTTCACCTTATCATCTTCGATTTGGTTTGGGCCAACAGGTTGGGCGGGTGAACCCAGCCGTTGTACGCCCCTGCATCTAATCAGTTTCCTACGCAAAATGAGTCTTGTTTTTCTTGAAAAAAAGAAGAGAAAAATTGTTCTGATCTGGTACAACATGCATGAACTGATTTTGTCTGATTGGCATATCAAATTCACATAACAGCTCCGATCAGCATATAGTCCCCTTAAAAAAGGATATAATTTGAAGAGATGTTTTGACACATGCAAGCCAAGATATATAGCGAATACCTAGAGACGAAGGAGGCGATGAAGGTTTCAGGATCAGCGGACTTGTAAGCAGAGAGGAAGGACCACATGTTACCGATGAAAGGCAAGCCCAAGTCACCAGGCGGTAGAGCGTAACGCTTGGCACCCAAACCGGCCTCATACATCAACCAATTTGCATTCCTGATGATGAATCTCAACACCAAGAGTGCACCAGCAATGGCTACAAGGACACCGCCTGAGACACCACCTATCTCCATCGCCAATCACTCTCTCTCTCTCTCTCTCTCTCACAAACACTGCAACTCTGAATTGTAGTGATCAATTCTGCTGGGACACTCTCCTCGGCCACTGTCTCTTACGTATTTATAGGTATAAACGGATCGATTTTTTATTTATTTAAATTACAAATATTTTGAGGGCGTTTGGTCAAAATAATTGGGAAAAGGAAAAAATCCGGAAGGTTTATTAAACACATCAATTGTCTTCAATGCACCGAAACATGTATTCTCTCGATAAATATTTGTTTGTATATGAGTACATTGAATGCATAATTTATAAATATTAATTATATATATTTTTTGTATGTTAAAAATTACATTAATCGTAATGAAATTTGAACTTAAAATTTTATGCACACTATTTAATTTTAAAAATTTAATTTTTATATATTAATAATATATACATTTTTATACCGTTAATCAATAAAATCTTGTTAAATCAGTATAAATTATTGATTCTCTCTCTATAATATTTTTAAAGTTATATATATATATATATCTAAAAAGTTGATTAGATTACAATGTAATTTTTTTTTACATTATTAATATATAACAATTAAATTATAGTTTTAATAATTTGTATTATTGTAAAAAAACATAAAAATAAAATAAAAATCAATAGTTCATAAAATTGTTAAACCATATATTAAATGTGACTCAAGATCATACAAAGATTTCTTTCTCGTGGTAAGAAACCACAAAGGAAGAAAGAGAATTTTTAAATTTATTTTAATGGGATTGGTCAAATGAAACAATTCATTTAAGGCATGGTACATCGAACTATACGTTACATGATAATGGAAAACACTAATTGAAACATTCGTAAAGGAAAAATAAGAATTTAATTGTTATTCACTTATAGTATAATATTTTTTAAAATAAAATAATATGACATTTTTTTACGTTCTTATCTAATCAAATTTATTAAATAAGTAAAAAATATTATTTTATTTTTTTTGCATTTAACTATATATGTTATATGATAATAGTGAGAAATGTAATTGTGAATAATTAAGGTAATATATAAATTTGAATTGATTTTTAAATGAAAAATTAAGTAGGATTATCTCTACTAAAAAGATATTTTCCATAAAAAAATAATTTATTTACCATTAAGTTATTAGTAAGTTATAATTACTATAAATTTGATTAATCTAGAAATAAATTCATCTTTTTTTCTTTAAAAATTGCTTTTTTTTGGGTACATTGAATTGGGACATGAATAATTTTACTTTAAGAAAATTATAAATAAATAGAAATAATTAATTTCACTTATTTTTTTTTTACATTTTGAATCATAGAAAAACGCTTTCTTAATTTGTGTTTCTAGATTCGTCAACTAAACAATATAGAATATTTTTAAAAATTTTCAATCCATTAAATGTATTACAAATTACGATTATAATTTTATTGATAAATATTTTTATAGAAATTGTGTGTAAACTCATAACAATCGGACTAAATTAATGTCAATTTTAAAATATTAAGATTTATTAAATTGACGTCAATTTTTTTTAAGTCTAAAATAATTTTAACTTGTCACTTTTTTAAGTTAAGGGATCAACTAGGATAACAATTTAAAGTTTAGGGACCAAATAAGATATTAACCCTAATATTACATATTTTAAAAAAATAATATATTATTTAATAAAATAATCTCAGCTCTTTAAATTTAAAATATATATTTTATGAGATTATTTAGATTTAATAATAAAATTAAGCTAGAAAATTAATTCAAACTTATATTAAGTTTGAATTAAATATTTTATAAAAAATGTTTAATTTTTTCTAATCTATATTAATTAAATAACACTGTTTTTTCCACCGTTCCTTTTGAAGAAAAATTTTCCACCAAAGTTCACTAAACTTTTTTCACTAAATCCCATTAAAAATTTCCTAATTTATATCTCAGCATTTTCACATATAAAATAAACATCATTTAAAATTTTAAAAAATAAAAGATTCTAACTAAAATTTCTCTAACATAATTTTTATTTTAGATGTGAGAGAATGTTAAAATGTTATAAAAAATTAGTGGATTCTAATGGAAAAAGTTTAGTGAGGTTTGGTGAAAAATTTCTCTCCAAAAGTAATGGTAGGAAAAACGCAATTATTTAGTTAATATAGATGAGATGGAGTGTCATTTGGTTAAGCTTTAAAAATGATCTTTGTTGTTTACTAATTAAATTTATATATATATATATATATAAATACAATTTAATTAAATTAGACTAGTGATATATATAATTAATGATCTATCATATATAATTAATGAAACAATATAACATAAGAACTTGGGTGCGAGCATGATGCACTTTATGCTTCCATGTGTCTGGTTTGAATCTAGCTAATGAAACTTGGCTCGTGGTGAAATTAATTGTAACATCAATAATTAACTAACTTAAGTAATAGTAGGAGACAAAATAAAATAAAAAAATAAAATTATTAAGTGCCAAATCCAATTTTTTCTATTAGGGTACAATTTTTTTTTAAAAAAAAGTTATATATCAAAAGTTAAAAACTTATTTAACCCTAAAATTAATTTGAATTGATACATCATTGATATGCAGGTTTTTTTTCTTTTTCGAATTCGTATGCTGTTCGTGCTAAAGCATTTGGTACAAACAACCTAGCAATTTCCATCAAAGAAGTCGTAACCAAGGTACCAAAGAAAAGCAAGGCCACAGGAATTGGGTAGAAATAAAAAAGGAGAAGGTCACACGAATGGGGTAAACAAAACAAGATAGAAACCCACATTCTACAAGTTTAATTTGTAAAAGGTGCAATGAGGACAGTTACTTTTAAATTTGGCTCATTTGCCAACCGTTTATACTACGAATTTTGAGTGTTTGTTACTTGGAAATCCAGTTATGATCAAAATCAACTCGTTCATGGCTACCATCTCTGCAACTTGTTACCTTTTCGTCGCCATAACCTTATCCTTATGCCCCATAACACTATGCGGAACAGTTTTAGAAGACCTCAAAAACTTGCACCCACCTCCGGATTTCAACTCCACGATCATGGCAAACTGTCTCAAGAACCCATCCCTTAGATACTGCAGTTCCTCCCCCATGGACCTCGATGAGATATTCAAATACACCATTGTTGCTAGCCATCTCTGCAACGAATCCAAGAACCCCAATTGCGTGGAAACGTTCCCCAAAGTTGATCTTAGGAACCGGCCAAACATTGCACCACTTTACCTGTCGTTTGATTTCTTTTGGAAATTCTGTCCCTTGAGCATTCTCTCCATTGATCTGTCAAACAATTCTGTGAAGGGTGGTTTTCCTGTTGATGTTCTCCGTTGCACCCAAATCCAGTCTCTTGATTTAAGCATCAATGAATTTTACGGCGATATTCCGGTTCAGAGTTTCTCTCCTCTTACCAACCTCACTTCTCTGAACCTGTCCTATAACTGTTTCTCAGAGAGTCAAGAACTATCTGATTCCGAATTCTTCAGAAAGTTTAATTCTTCGAGTTTCCTCCGTTCCGGCGCTCTGGTGGGCCGCAAGAGGTTTACATTCAAGATTGTCGTTCTCTTGGTTGGATTTCCCATCCTTGTCATTCTCATGGTAATTTGCTTGGGATGGCTCTGTTTTCAAAGGCCTGATTTTCTTCCAACAACACTTGAAAGGAGCAAGGCGTTTACACCGGCGATTCTAAGGGCAGCAACTTGCGGTTTTTCGAGTAAAAATTTAGTAGGGAAGAGTGATTTTGTTCACATCTACAAAGGGAACTTGCGAGATGGCACTCGAGTGAAGATTGAGATGTATTGGGATCATATATCAAGGAATAGTTATCGTAAATTTGTCGAGGAATGCAAAGTACTCTCCCAGTTACAACACAGGAACCTTGTCCGAGTTCTAGGGTGGTGCAAGAGCAGAAAGTTCAGGGCTATTGTGACAGAATGGGCAGGAGAAGAAAATGTCCAAATGTGGCTATCGGGCTCAGCTCCACCATGGAATCATAGGCTTAAGGTGTTGTTTGGAGTTGTAGACTGCATGTGTTATCTAGAGGAGGAGTGGCCTCAAGTTGACTATGATCTCAAGACAACCAGTGTTCTGTTATCTGAAGATCTGGGACCATTAATTTCAAGGTTCAAAGTTGGAGGCCCAAATAGCAGCCCAAGAAGTAAGAACAATAAGCAATTAGCATAGATTTCCTCCCTCTGATGTTATTTTTCTTTTGAATTATTTTATGGTTTGTTTGGCAATTTGTAATTTTTATTTTTATTTTTTAAATTTTAAATGTTGTAGAGATATGTAAGCTTGGTGTATTTCTGCTACAAGTGATACTGAACAAGAGGGGTCAAGAAGAGTTTGATGGGGATGAAGCTGGGTTTGTGAAGTACATGAGGACGCTTGATCCTGCAGAGTTGCAGCAGATGATTGATGAGAGAATGGAAGTAAATGAAACAACTTTACATCAAGTTAAACAGGCCTTATCCTTAGGATTAATGTGCATAGACCAATCAAGCAGTGAGCAGTTAACCTTGGCCATCATATTTAGTAACATAGCAAGAGCCTACAAGGCTAGCCTTGTTTTGCCATCTGCAAATCACAGAAGATTTCATGGAGATAAATCTAAGGAACAGCAACGTTCAATCTAGATAAGTGGATGTATCCGCGGATATTTTCTTTAGAATTAATCTTTAGAAATAATTTTCTCTTCTACTTTTGATCTTTTATTTTAATTTTACTTTAATGTTATAGTAGTTTTATGCATATATTGTACTGTAATGACAGGGCATGTATTCTTAAAGTTGCCTAGCTCCAGCTGTTAACCAAACACTTGTAGATTTGTAGTGTGAACGCTGCCAAGGTGTGTCTATTTGTTGTAAGCCATCGCTTTGGCAAGCCCTATCCAGCTTTATTCTAGAAACAGAGGGCATATTTTGTACCAAATATATTGCTTTCTCTTGCTTCTTATAGTCTCACTTCCCTTCTATTGTCAATTATGTTGACATATTTTGAATTATGAATAAATTTAAAAAAATAAAAAAGATTAATATTAAGAAATAAATAGAGCACCACTGCAGATTTTTTTTGGGACAACGAAAATAGGATGTGACCCACTTATAAGAAATTGTTTTATGTAGTGCAACATTCAATAGACAATTAATATGCGTCTTAACTAGGTTAAAATTGGGACCAAAGTTCATAATTTCTAAGTGATACAAGATTCTAATTCTTGTGACACTTAATTTTTGTGATCCATTGATTATGTGACATTGATGTAGAGCAAGAAAAACTTCAGAATTACACCTAAATTACGATGATACAATTATATATGTGTGTGTATATATTTACTTGATCTTTTAAGGTATTTATAACCAAAAGCAAAGATTAATTCTTTCGCGTAAACAACAAGAATTGAACCATTGATACTTGATTAAGAATGAGAAGACATATCATCTCGCCACGTCTCCCGTGTTACAATTTTTTTTTAACTATGAGAATTGATAAAGATTTTGCTCACAAATAACTCAAAAATTATAATATTAAAAAAATTGATTAATTATTTATGTAAAACACTTTAATCGAAGTGAGCCTTGTGATATATTGTGAATTTGTGAAGAGTGAAAATATGTCTATACATTTTGAGTGATTGAAGTTTTTTTTTTTAATAAAAAGAAGGTGCATATTTTGGCCTTCATAATTATTCTAACAATTTTGTGTTTAATATTTTTGCTGAACCGTTAAAATTATTGTTTTTTCTTTTGTTGCTAAAGAGTAGGGTAGTAGCTGATGAAAGAAAGTAATTTGGGCTCTTAAATTATGTTGTGTCATTATTGTTGGGTTCCTTCTAATTCTCTGTTCCGCAATTCGGTGACTACTCTTCCCTGTGTGTATCCTAATCAAACTTGTTCTCTGTCTTTCCCTCCATATCGGAAGGTTAGGTGCATGGACGCCGCCGGCTTAGATTCCGATGGCCGCGAATTCAAGAGCGTCGACGAGATGTGGACGGAGCAAGTGGGTGACTCTGACAAGAAGACCCAGTGGTATCGTCAAGGCGTCTCCTACTGGGAGGTAACTCTCCGCC
>QANU01062782.1:1049668-1082068 GCA_003254905.1 Nissolia schottii
ATATATATATATATATATATATATATATATATATATATATATATATTCTCCTTTTGTCTAACTCTACTGGCTTAGTCACTTTCTGAGCATCTTTTGTTCTCACATACTTTATCAATTGATGCATATTTGAAGTAATTGTTATTAGTGCTACTATTCTAACAAAAATTCATTGGAGCATATGTTGTTTCAATGTTTCCAATGCCAAGAATGTTTGGTCACTTCCCTTGAATGGGATTATGCTTATATTTGAAAGGTAACTGAATCAATGTTAGCATGTTTGAGAGACTACTGAGTAAAAGAGATAACAAACTAGCCGGAGATGTGGTGAGATCGCAATGCTGTTCCTTTCAACTTTCAAGTTAATATGTTATTAGTGTAAAGAGAAATATAGTGAATATTAGAAGCAAGTTGTTTTCGGGTACCCAAGGGAAGCTGTTTTTGATCTGCTGGCACTACTCTTGTTATGGTTTAAGCCTTCTTTAATGCATACCCTACTTTAGAGGTCAAACAGCTAGTGGGGAATTCTCTATTTGTGTATTTTCTATATCATCTTTGTGAGAAGTCTCTGCTTCTATATATTTAAGGATAACAACTAGCTATAAGCCTACCCAGCTTCTGTCGTACCAAATATGCTCGTGGGATGGGAACCACCCCTCTGTCCTAGCATGTATATCAATGCAATCCAGGCCTGGCAACCTCCATGATATCTTTATGCTGTTGAAAAAGGTAGGGAAAATAAGAAACGGGGATTGTACTAAGGCACATAATCTAAACTACGGGCATAAATTTTTTTCACATGACATGAGTTTTTTGTATTTCAGTTGATGAGTTGAAGCTTGTCTCGGTTTGTGCCATAGATTAGTATAATCTAGCTTGTTAACAGGTCAAAGTCGTGTTAATCTGTTAGGTCAAAACACGTGATAATTACTCAGCCTGTGTTCAGGTTGAGCATTTTAGTACCATGGCCTTGTTATTGAAGAGATACGTAATTACTTGAACATATTTTATCTGAATTCCTATTAAGTATCTCAGTGGTTGGTTGGTTCAAGTCCTAGCTTATTAAAGAGGGATTAAACATTTGGGTTAAGTCATATAACATGAATATCTTACCTTTTTGGTTCATTGTTTCTGCTATTGGTGACCTTACCAAATGCCAATGCCAGGACCTCTTTATTTCTTCCTTTGCCTAATTTAGTTTAATTTTTCCTTTCTCATGGCGTGTGAAAGATGCAGTTTAGTTTTTATTTATTTTGATATTATCTGTATGCCTTGCATGTATGTGCCTCTCTTACATGTGTGATGTGTGTGTGTGTCTCTCTCTCTCTATGTGTGTGTGTGTGTGTGTGTGTGTGTGTTAAGTTCAGTTTGGAACTCTATCATGCTTGATATTTTAGAGATGAGTGGTTAATCATTTTTGATTTTCTATTGATATAAAATTCAGGTTGATCTACTGGAACCAGTATCACATTTTTTAGAGTCCGCACGTCAAACTTTAGCTCCTGGATATCATATGAATTCAGATACTCACAAAGCAGTTAATTTTTATTGTGTGCCTCTTCAGGTATGTGTATGGCACCTTCTGGTATTTAATGGTTGCTCTCTCTCTCTCCTCTCTCTCTCTCTCTGCTGCACCTATAACAAATAAGTAAATGTTTTTTTTTTTTGGGCCATTGGCACATTTGATAGTCATTAGCTGGAATATTCAAGTTAATGTGGCATTTCTGCACATTTCATAGTCTTATATGGTCCTTGCTGTAGGATTTTACACCAGAAGCTGGAAGATATGATGTAATATGGATTCAGTGGTGTATTGGTCATCTAACAGATGATGATTTTGTGTCATTTTTCAAGAGGGCAAAGGTAAGTTGTCTTTTCTTATTTATGACTGTAGGTCAGATTTTACACGGTGTCCGGAAATACACTTTAAACAATTAATTTTGGATAAGAGAAGGTTCTGTAGAATGATGGATTTACTTAAGCCTTTAGCTTTACCTACCAATTATTTTTTTGGTTGGCATTGTCATATATGTGATTTGCCATGGTGCTTGCTAACTTGCAAGTCTTGAATAATAAGGATTTAGGTACCATTTCTATAAAATATATAATGTATATGGCTATTCATTATGACTGAATCTTTCCATTTCTCTATTATGGAAAAATTGTCACTTAGGGATTTGGTCATTTAAGTCAGAAGAAACTGTAATCTGTATCTCGGATTCACTATTTGGCTATCCAGAAATACTTGATAATTTAGAATTTTGTCATCTGTAATTTATCTTAGTGCTATTGCGGACTTTAAATTTGTAGCTTTCATTGGTTTTCCTTAATCTTGCACATAATTTCAGTTAATTTGTAAGTTTGTGATGTTTTAATGCATTGAAGGTTGAAGCTATTATCTGTCTCAATGGATTGGTGGAACTAATCATTTCCATCTTTTTATTTGTTATTTGCCTAAGTATGGAGGATGTCTGCTGTTGCTGTTGTTAGGTGAATTATAGTTATAAAATGTCCGATTCTTGTCCTACATTTTTACTCTTATGGCACTGACAAATACATTACTTCAGGTTGGACTCAAACCAGGTGGATTGTTTATCCTGAAGGAGAATCTTGCCAGAAGTGGTACTTTTTGCTCTCTTTTTTGGCAACACTGAATGATTTATTTCATGCGTATTATTCAACTAATAGAATTGGTTTTCAGGCAGCTATTCTGAAACCTATACCTCAAACTTGACTGCATTAAGCTTTCAACTTTATGTTTGTCTGCTCAAGAATAACCTTTAATTGGATGGGAATTGGAGCAATAATTTCGAGTTTACAAATGGAATATCAAGATGTTATAAGACTTGTCACAAAATTCCCTTTGGATGAGACTGTTTTGGTTAAGTCATAATTGTAGTTTAGACCAGTTCAAAAGAAACCACATACTGAGAACTAATTATAGGTTGAGACTGATTTTTTCCAGTTTTTAGCACAAGGTAAATCTATATTTATAAATTGCATGTGACTTGACTTGCAATATATTATTGCAAAATATATACTGAAGTGATTTTGCTTAAGTTGGGCACTGCAGGAGATTAATATGTAGGTTTGAATCTTTCTTTTCTACTTTGTTCCTTGCAGGATTTGTGCTTGATAATGACGATCGAAGCGTTACAAGATCTGATCCATACTTCAAACAACTATTTTCTCAATGTGGATTGCATGTGTACAAATCTAAGGTAAATCGCTGTTCTTTTCATACCTAAAACCAAATGTGCCCGGCAAGGGTTCAACCGGCCTCAGTTACATTCATGATAATGTTCTGATTTTCTTTATAATTAGAGATAAACTAGAACACTGCTTCCTGGAGGTATTGTTTTTACTAATTTAAAATAGGTGACGCTTTGACAATGAATAATCACTATCCTTTTGATGTTTTATAGCTAATATCACCTATTAATACGCATTCCCTGCCCATGCCGATAAGTCAATTGTCAAAACCAAGATGCTTTTTTTATATCCTTTATCTACTCGGTCCTCTATTTCCCCTCGACGTGGACAAGACTAAAATATTTCACACATTTATTTCTGTTTGTGCATGTGTTTTTCTTTTACCTTAAAATTGTATCTGTGATGCTACCTTTGTATCCTTTTAATTGATGTATTTATTTCTCATGAGTAATGCTTGAGAGACCTAACTGATCAACTTACACATTTCTATGAATGACACTTGACATTTTTAAGCGCAAAATAAGAAGAAAAATGTCAAGTAGTGTCATTCATAGAAGTGTGTAAATTGATAAGTCTCCCGTACATTTTTCTTATGGATAAGTGAGAGCAGTAAATATGATTGGATCATACAATCTTTGGAGTCTCTTTTGTCCTACTTGCCTAATATTTAATCCTTTTAACTGCTTCTGTTTTTCACCTTTCTGTTGAGCTGCTTTCGTTATGTTTCAGGATCAAAAAGGGTTCCCTGAGGGATTATTCGCGGTGAAGATGTATGCATTAACCACAGAGGTTCCAAAGAAGGTTCACCGCACTAGATCTAAATCACAAGCTAATAGACCGAGGATCATCAAGTGATTTTGTTTGTTCCATTTTTTTGGTTATTGGAATCGGGTTTTATTCTTATCTTAGAGTAGGTATTAATTTGGTTATCTATGCCATCCTTGTATCAGTGTTTGTGAAATGCAATTTTTAGCTGTCCCTACGCGACAGCCGCCGGAGATTTCTAGTCTTACCAATCAAATGATTACGTGTTCGTTTGCGAACTAGAGTTTATCTTCAACTTGATTTTGGTCAAAAGTGAGTTAGTGTTGAAAACTTTTGCATAAAAAGTAATTCTGATAAAATTGATATTGTTTGGATAATGCAACTCAAAATCACTTTTAGGATATTTATAAAGCAAATTCATTTTCAAAAAGAACAACTCCCTGAAATAATTATAATACACAAAATAAAGAGAGAGAACTAGAAGTTTTTGAAAAGTGAAAGAAAGGACCAAATAAAAATGAGCATTGAAGAGCCCGAAATGATATCGCAAACAGATGTATGGTTTTCTCACTGTTTTATATCCCCTAATTAACTAGTAAGAACATAGGAAAAGAATCATGATGGGACCCTTCAGAATTTTGTATTAACCTAAACAACTGAATAATAGGGGGACACTTGCTCTGGGCTGAACAAATTGTAAAAATACAATAATACGCGACAAAAACATCCTTTCCGTTGAATACTTAAGACAGCATGTTATTATGAGCATATGAATACACGTCCCTAGCAAAGTTGCCACCCTGAGGGAGGAAGCTTGGAGGAGGAGCATCTTGATGGAATGGAAGGACGGAGTGTCGGTTTAAATACTAGTTAGTTACTGCCGTCTCTTTGGAATGTGTTGATTCAATTTGTAAAATCAAAATATGATAACAAACATTGTATGAACATTCTCATGTGTGTGCAAGTGTTTTAGGATAAATTTTTTTTAATTCTTCTCCCAAATATGTTTTTGAAGAAATAAATGAATAATCTTTTATGCATGGTCTAATGGAACAAAGAGCCCAAAGGGAGCTGGACTTGTTACTAAAAGAATAAGAGCAGCCTAAGTTCATAGTTTTTGCAAAATGACTTTGAAGGCTCTGTTCATTTTCTTTGGGAATAAGAGTTTAAGATATTGGAGCCCAACATAAAAAAGCCCAATCTGTTGCTTAAGACTGAGTAAGAAGCATGCAAGGTCCAAATATTTTGGGCAACCTAAAGTCATCATTCATGACCCAAATTTGGAAGCAGCTGAAACGAAAATGAAAGGAAAGCATAGGATGCTATCCAAAATTCTTCTAAAGAAGAAGTCAACAATAAACTGACGGTGACAAGAAGGAAACGTGCTAGCACAGGATGATGTGATTAGGAAGCATTAGTTTGGAAGCATTGGAAAAATGAGAAGCAGCAGTACAGGAGACAGCAAGAAAAGAGAAAGGATAATAGAGAAATCAAAAGAAAAAGAAAAACGTGCTGCAACGGCTTCAGAAAATTTGAAAAGGAATGGGAAACGTGAAAAGAAAGTGAGAAGAACGTGAAAAGGAATGGGAATATGGATATTTCTCTCTCTTTCGGTTGATTCTAATTGAACTGGTCCCTCATGACAGCTCATTATTAAGGTCCGGGATCAGTATGGACACGCAGAGTTAGAGACATTGTTATAGCCACCTTAAAAAGGAGTATGGTTGCAAGATTGAAACTTCAAAAGGAATTGTCGAAAGGATACTACTAAGAATATTGGAGCCTGCAACTTAATTTGACTAAACACAAGAATTTACTAGGTCCATACATATTAAAGATGGATAAACTCGACACAGTTAACTCATATGCTAACTTAAGCTCATACGGCCACATAAAGACAAACTATTGTTACAAATGTCAGACGGACATCATTATAACAAACAAGAGTTACAGAAACACTTACGAAGTCCTCCTCATCTTGACGCCTCAACGTTACAAAAGTTCCAACGGATAACTTGAGGAGGCACCTCGAGGTTCTATAAACTCATAAACTACAATTTTATCCTCTTAGTTCTATTTCTAACTTGAATGTAAGAGCAGCTTTAAAAGTATCTCACCAACAGTCTAGAATGACATCAATCGTCGTGGAACGCTCATCAAAAGTTGGACCTCAATCACCCAAATCAAGGGCTCCGTGTAGTCTCATTCCTAATCCCAAATTACTCGTGAACAATTTCCTTTCAAGTCAAGGTTATATATGTTGATAGTTTTTCGAGTAAACTTTTAACTTTGTTTATGGAGTTGTCATCATCGGTTAAGTTTGTTATTAAGTTATGCAAATGTCATATTAGTTCTTGAAGTGTCAAAAGGTGGTCAACTTAATCATTTAACACCAATCAAATTAATCTCTCTTAATGATTAACTGACCGACTTTTGGCAACCTTTGTAACAAATATGATTATTCTCATAACACGAGGCG
The DNA here is from genome assembly GCA_003254905.1 of Nissolia schottii. NCBI lineage: Eukaryota > Viridiplantae > Streptophyta > Magnoliopsida > Fabales > Fabaceae > Nissolia > Nissolia schottii. The sequence continues at coordinate 1,056,123 of QANU01062782.1, forward strand.
AACTTCACAGTCATTAACAACTTCATGGACGAATTTAAACATTTACTCTAATTTTTTTGTTTAAAATATTAGTTGTGCATTATTTTTATGATAAAAATAAAATTTTAATGCACACTCTTTCTAGTCTCTTCTTCTTTATTTTCCTAAGCATGGTTTGGTTCATATATATTAACTCACCGTGAATATTTATTCAAAAAAGTTGTCAAGAATCACTTTTCATTGTAACTATTGTCTTATGATCTGAGTCACTTTTGTTTCATCCACATTTCATACTTAATCATATTGAGTGTTATTGTGGTTTCTGAACTGTTTTTGTGTGTGTGAAACAAACCCTAAGCTCGTTTATATTTATATATGGTTGCATTTCCGTATAAAACAAACACATCGTATCTACACCCACTTTAACTTGATAGGGTAGGTTTATTTTAATTCATTAATTTCAAAAGGTCCATTTTACCCTGTTTCTAGAACAAATTCTCAAATCAACCCAAAGCCAACAAAAAACACTATTTCCATTCACCCAGAGTGCCTCCACCAATCCCCCTCTACCTCTTCACTGCTACCAGTGTCGGCAATGACGCCACCACTCTCCGCTCCTCCCCACACCCGCAGCATCCCAGCTCGGTCCGCTTGGCACCACCTCCCCCGCCACCGCACTGCCACGTGCATCCTTCCCCGTCCTCGACAGCACCGTCACACCACCTTCATTCCAAATCTACTGCACCACCACTGCTCTAGATTTGACGTTGTCGCAACAGATTTCATCATCCAAGCTTCTCAGCCTCGCCCACGCTGGTGGACGACAAAGAATGAGTTCAAGCTATGACATTTTCTGATGTATTGTGGTGCAGGAACTAGTTTATTTCTGCCATTGTTGTATCATATTACCTTTTTTGCTTCCTCTGGCTGAATTGTGGGATTATTGGTCGTATGTATGTGCTAACATGAAAGTCATACAAGTTGCTATTTTTCTGGAATTTGGGCATTGAATATAGCGGTTCTTTTTAAAAAAATAATTACTTGAAAATGGTGATGGAGGGTAGCAAATTAAGGTCAGGAAGGAAGACTACACAATTTGGAGAAAGAGGAGGGTGGTTGTTGGTCTAAATGATGGGGCGACGACCGGTGTGGTGGTGGCAGGCATAGGAGGTGGTGAGATGGGCAGAGAGGTGAGGGTGGTTTGAAAATGAAAATTTGATGAATAAAATAGTCATTTCAAATAAAAATAAAATTGGTAATTTGTTAGACCACAAGTGTTCTAAGTTCTTGTATTCTCACTTTAAATTATTGTTATAATTTATAATAATCATTAGATGAATATCAAATTACTATCCGCGGTTCAAAAGCTGGATGTATGGTGGATAAAGTGGTGCCCATTGAATTTGCTATTTTTCACGCAGCATACTAGAAACGCAACCAGATATATTAATATGGTGTATTCGAAAATGTTTATTGGATAACAACAATACAATGATACTAACCAATACACACAAATAAAGAAGAAAAAAAATAATAGGTGGGTCCTATGAGTGTTAATAGAAAATAATAAAGTACAAGAGACATGATTGCATCTCTTTTTATCTCTTTGGCTTTCCCGCTCTCTCTCTCTGTTTTTATTTTCGTTTTCTCTCTAAAATGTATTTGTAGCTAAGATAACAAAAGTTTGCAACATTTAACTTGATGTGCAAAAAGGTTTGTAACCTTGTTTAATTAAATTTGTAATGAAAAAATATGTTTAATGAGAATGCATGTGAGTGGAGTAGATAAAAGAGAGAAAATAACTTCAGATTAAATAAAATAAGGATTTTACTAGTAAGTGTCAGGGCAGTTATTAAGAAAGTAAGAAATTAAAAGTTTTCATTGAAAAAGTAAAATAGTTAAGTCTTCAATGCATTAAAAATATGAAAAAACTCAAAACATTTTTTCTTAATAAGTGCTCTTTGAATATTTGCTAGCAAAATTCATAAAATAATGTCATTTAATAAAGTTTGTTACTCAAGATTATAGTTTGTAACTAGAGTAATAGAAGTTTGTAATGACAACAACAAATGCTTGTAACATTTGTTCAATAGAGTTTGCAACTTTTATAAAAAATGTGTACAAATGGAAAGAGCATGTTGTCAGTGACTAGTTTATAACGAGAACAAAAAAATGCTTGTAAATTCTGTTTAATAGAATTTGTAACGAAAAAATATATTTTTTATGGAAATGTGTACAAGTAGAGCAAAGAAAGATAGTTTGTCGTCAATGGAGGAGAAAATAGAGAGTTTATCATTAGACAAGTTGTCCTCTCTATCTCTTTTACTACCCTCACATGTTTTTCAGTAAACATACTTTTTGGCTAGAAACTTAGTTGAATAAAGTTGTAAACTTTTGTTGTTAGAATTACAAACTACTGTCATGAGTTACAAACTTATTCAATTTGACGTCACACACTCTCTTTTCTACTTCATTAACGACACCTTATCTTTTGATCCACTGATACACATTTCCATAAAAATATTTTTTTTCACTACAAACTTGGTTGAATAAAGGTTACAAACCATTGTTCAATCAAGTTACAAACTAGCAAAAGAGAAAAATGTTTGACGGATGAGACATTTTTAAATTAAATTTTATATTTATTATAAGACTGCACTCATTCAATTCTTATACGTTTGGGGGGAGATATATTCACTTAAGCGATTTTCAAATCTTTAAAAAAAAATTAATCGCTGGCAAACCGCTCTTAAAAAGAAAAATTGAATTCGTATAAGTTGGCACGTATTGTCGTTGTCGAAATAACGGGACCAGTGGCATGTCGCTGTCTAGTACATCACGGCATACCCAAATGCCTGGAAGATGCTTGCATTAATTGATGACCGTTTGTTTCTTTTCAGACCCAATTTTACTTTCCTTATTATTAAAGAAATGTTAATAACCATTAATGCAGGGTATTGCATTTGGGAAAATGTTCGAGTAATCTGATTTTTTATTTTAGATGGGGAGTTGTTTGTGAGAGTTGTTATGGTAGGCATTGGCATCAACTAGCACATATAGAACTAACCTTCTATCTTATTCATGCACATGTTTCGGCTTTCGATTTTGTGACGCCTTTGGGATCGATTTCAATTAATTCTTCTGGAACTAGCTTTACAAGACTTCACTACAAGAAATTTAGTCTAATTTTTTTTTAATTACCATAAAAGTGTGACCTTTAATATAAAAAAATATTTATTGATTAAAAATTATATTCATATCTTAAGACCACTCTTAATTAAATAATCAATCAATTTTTGCTCACTATTAATTATTCTTCTTTCTTTATAATTTTTTCTTTTTTTAAGAATAATCAATAATATATAATATATAATTTTTTTTAGGCCATAAAATATAAATTTTTTTTTCATATCATATCCGATAACACCTAGTCAAAAGTTGTTTTGACCTGACAATCTAGTCAATTTTTTTGTAATTTGGCGAGCTGGCAATAGCATATTTGCTTGCCAACACATGTGCTAGTTAAATTTGGTAAGAATTCATATATTATTCTACAATTTTAACCTACAAGTTTTTATACATATTAAAGGAAGTAAATTTTTATTACTTCTTCCGTTTATTTTTTAACTGTTATCATTCTTAACAAATTATCATTCTTAACAAAAACACACCGATTAATAAATTTTTTAATTAGCACTAAAATAAAAAATTATATAGAATGTGTAAATTAAATTAATTTATTAGTATTATAATTATTATTAGCTGCTACGGAAAGAATGAGGGATAACACCGTATATTAATAATAAAATTATTTAAAATTTTTTTAATATAATAAAATGATAATAATTTTAAACAAACTTTTGGATAAGAAACTTTGACACATTGCTTTTTTTTTTTATCATTAAATATTTCAAAACATTGTTTTCCATTTAATTTTGATTATTTTTTAGTGTACAAAAGAACTTAATTACACGTTAATTTGTAGAGGGGTATATCATTTTTCCTTAGCCATGCATGTTGTAGAGTAAACCTTTTCCACTTTCATTCTAATCAGAAATTTCCAGCTTTAATTTTCACTTTTCTAGAACAATATCATGATCAAGGTGCAATGATATGAGATGAAAAGATATATAAAAATAAAAACAGTCTAAGTGTCACAAGATCTGACTCATACTTCAAAGAACTATTTTCTCGATGTGGATCGCATGGGTACAAATCTAAGTAAATCGCTGTTCTTTTCATACCTAAAACTAAATGTGCCGGGCAAGGTTCAACCGGCCTTAGTTATGTCCATGATAATGTTCCGATTTTCATTATCGTTAGAGATAAACTAAAACACTGCTTCCTGGAGATATTATTTTTAATTTAAAATAGGTGACGCCACTGCGAGAAATTTGACATTACTTTGCATTTTTAATTAATTAATTTAATGACAAGTGAAAATAAAAATTATTTCTTTTATTATTTAGGTTCGTTATAGTCATTTTATATTTTAAGAGTAACTTTATGATACATTTATCAAACACTATTCTTGTAATGTTTACATTGTGAGAGTCGCTTTTACATTATTTTACCAAACAATACTAATATAATTTTTCAAGAACAATTTTTGAAAAACTCAAAGATCTCAACAACCTTTAGAAAGTCACAACATTACCAAACCAAACATTAATCAATGATATGTATACAAATATCTTGTCATGCCCCAACTTAGGGTAATGACCGGCATGCAAGGGACTAGTTCCTTTACGGAAGCTTGTAGAATACTTTTCGTAAAAACATGCACTTTAACATCAATTAAAACAAATAAAACTTTCTTTTTTCTGAATAAATATGAACTATTTTATATAAAACATAAATATACATGATAAAATACGCGATTGGTTCAAGGATTCCTGCCTGTATACAATTGGAGCACTCTAGACATGATTTGATTATAAAATAAAAATAAAGTGACAATTCCTATAGGTAGCTTCACCTCAAGGTGAACTGCTAACTCTTACATTCTGACGTCACTGCACTAACCATAAACTCATGCTTTGCTACGCTGCTTCAAAACCTGTAACTGGAGGGGAAGGTGAGGGATGAGAATTCTGGGANTCCAAAAGTGAGCGGAACTCCGTTTTTCTGACAGTTTGATTTTTCCACCGAATTCTAAGGGCCATGAGAAACTGTTTGAGTGTCATCAGAATTTTGAGAAACTAAACAGATTTCTTTACAAACACATATAATTATGGGAGTTGTTTATTACGCGAAATCCTTGTAAGGGGGAAAATCGGGATGTTTCAAATGTACCGAGGGGGTACACTAGATCCTGGAGCTTCTCTGGTGCTTCTGGGTCACCGGGCCGGGTATCTGCAAGGACTCCGATGCTCAAGTAAGTGAAGGTTTGAGATGATAGTAAATCTAGGGTGTAGGGTTCTAAGCATACCTGGAGTGTCGGTTGAGCTTAAATACTTGGGTGGCATCCGTGATTCTCATCGGTCCGAGGATCTTTCCATCATCGCGTCTTCGGAGATCATGGCTCATTTTCTGCTGGGGAGAGCATATCTCGAGATAAGAATTGTGCTGGCCATTAGGAAATTGCTCAGGTCGGGTCGGGTCGATACGCGGACCCTCGGTTATGGTCTTAGCGAATAGGCCTTCACGACCCAATTCATAACAATATGACTTTGCCTCTTGGTTTTACTAAGACATCTCCTAATCAAGTTTGTCATTTGAAGAAATCATTGTATGGCCTTAAGTAGGCTAGCAAGAAGTGGTTCACAACTTTGAGCACTGCTCTCCAACCTCAAGATTTTAAGCAATGCAACTTCATATCCTACCTTGTTCACTAAACAGCAGGGCTCCTCATTCATAACATTGTTGATACATGTTGATGATGTTGTCTTAACTTGCAATGATATCTCTCCCAGTAATTTTGTTAAATCTTTTTTACATGAACAATTTCAAATTAAAGACATTGGGGAGCTTAAATATTTCCTAGGACTTGAAGTTGCTCTATCCTCTAAAGGTATTTTCATCTCTCAATAAAAATGTGCTCTTGAATTGCATGAGGATTCAGGCCTCTTGGCGACTAAACCTCCTTCCACCCCTATGGATTGCATATTCAAATTGTCACAAACTGATGGCAATCCCTTATCTGATATCACATCCTATAAGCATCTAATTGGTAGGTTGCTCTACCTCAACACTATAAGACCGATCGTTTCTTATCTAGTTCAGCAACTTAGCCAATTTCTATCCAGCCCCACTGATGTCCATCTCAAAGCCACTATGAGAATTCTTCACTACATCAAAAATTCCCCAACTCAAGATTTATTTTATGCAACTGACTTGAAACTTAGAACCTTTAGTGACTCTGACTGGGGATGATGCAAGGATTCCTGAAAGTCAATTACAGGCTTTTGTGTGTTCTTGGGAAATTTCATAATTTCCTGTAAGTCAAAGAAACAGGCAACAATCTCTAGAGGTTCCACCAAAGCCGAATATTAAGCTATGGTAGCCTAAGCCTGTGAGTTGTAATGATTGCAGTACCTGCTCACTGACTTGCACTCTCCTCCATCACTACCAATTCCACTTTATTGTGATAATCACTCTCCTACTCACATTGCCCATAACAACTCTTTTCGCTAGCGTATGAAGCATAATGAGCTAGACTATCATCTAGTTCCCGAAAAACTGTAGTCTAGGCTTCTACATCTGCTTCCTCTTCCATCAAATTCTCTGATAGCTGACATACTTACAAATTGTAATATCATGCTTTTTCCATAGCAAGGATTTCGTTAATAAATAAATATACGAGTGGTCTATTATGACTGAGAATTTTAAACCACTTATTATATTTATGATAATGACGATTAAGGTGATAATTTTGCGATCTCGTAGAATTTCCCGAGATCCGAATAAATTATCTTCTGTTATCGAAATTTAATTACGTATCGAAGGTATCTGTAAAATACACTTTTACGAAAGTAAATTTACGAGTACCTTGGATTAACTTAAATTCCATATTAGAAAGATTAGTATAATGTGTTTTATGTTTAGAAAATTTTTAGGATATCCGTTATATCGCCGCACATGTATGACAATACACGTACACCAAAAGTTAACGATCAAACACGATCAAACCCGCACAGTTTATGAGCTGAAAATAGCTCAGAAAACATGGTCCCCACATGCTAAAATTTCAGCTCCCATTGGTAAAAGATACATCCCCTAATTCACTCACCAACACTTACACATCACACAAATCTCTTAAAAACCCATACCTCCATCATGTCACCTATATTGTGAATTAATCCAAATTTCACTCCAAAATTCTGGTGCCAAAGTCGTTGCATTCCTTTTCCCAAATTGCAATTTAATTGTCCCCAAAACTAAGCTTAGTCACTCCAAAATTTTTCAAGAACAATCACACACTCTTACACTTCAATACACTATCACTTACACTCTCTTAAGTGACAAATTTCCTACTAAATTCCAGCCCAAAAGCACGGCCAAAACTTGCTAAATTTTCAGCATTCTCTAGTTAACGAACACATTCCCTAATTTAAGCTTCCACGCTTACCATCACCATGCCACACTTACCATCATCACCATACTCCATCACATCACCTATTTTGACTATTAAATTCAATTTTCCCTCAAAATTTGTGGCCCAAAAACCATGTAAGCCTTCAGCTCTTGGAGGATAATTGTATTCCCTACACACCAAAGCAAGCCCTAAGCTCACTTATTTGACCTTCAAAAATTTAAGCACTCATGCCTTGTCTTGAAGCTCCAAAAATCGAATCTCCTAGCCCAAATCCTCTCATCTTTATTTCATCTTCTTCCATTCACAATCAAGAGAAAAACACCTTCTTATCCTCTCCAAAGACTCAACCTCATCCTCTTTAGAAAACACTAAGAACAACATCACTTTTCTCACCAAAAATTCTCTCCAAAAACTGAACCACCATCATCCTTTCCTCTCAAGTTTTTCTTCTTGGGAAAAAGGGTAACCAAGCTTTGGAATATCAAGGCTTCTTGGGACTTTCCTTCAAGTCTCCTTCACCAACTCATAACTCTTCTACAAGTGGGTAACTTTTGTTGACCATTTCTTGAAGTGGTCAACAAATGTTTATAGATAGATATTGTTATGTATATGTTGTTGTTGTTTGTCTGGTAAATATTGGTGTTATCTGTGCTTGCTAGGACATAAACGTACCTAAGCGTGAATGAGATTTTAATATGAAAAAAATGATTTTGAGGGTGTTTCCAAGAAGAGTGGAGGTAAGGTTTTGAGTGAGCTTAAGAAAATGTTTGAGAAAAAGATTAAGTTTTTGAGTGAACTTAAGAAGATATTTGAGAAAAAGATTAAGTTTTTGAGTGAACCTAAGAAAATTGCTTGAGAAAAAGGTTAAGAAATGAGAGAAATAAACAAAGGAGTAAGGTTGTGCAAACATTTTTACTTCAGCAGCTGAGCGACCTTAGAGGGGCGCTCAGCGACTTGAGTGTTCCCTGTGACCGTTGCAACCTTGGAGAGGGCGTTGAGTGACCTGGAGAACCCTAGATCGCTGAGCGACCATAGACAGGTATTTGAGCAACTTGAGAAGTCCTTGAGGTCTAGCATACCCCAACAAGCACTAGTTCACCTTAAGTTATGCATGGTGATTATATGTAATAACTGTATATTATGTATTGTATCTGTGATATTATGCATCATGAGGTAATGGTTGTCATTAGGGCGCTAGGACAACCGTAGATAACTAGAAGTTAATCACATAATTATGTAAAGATCATAAATGAACCATAGGAAAAAAATGTAAGATCTTAAGAAGGTCAGTATTCATGTAGGTAGGTGGCTTGTAGGGATGGTCTTTTCCCTATAGGTAGAGGCTTACAGGGGAGGGATGGTCAGTATTCCTGTAGGTAGGTAGCTTGCAGGGATGGTCTCTTTCCTGTAGGTAGGGGCTTGCAGGGGAGGGATAGTCAGTATTCCTGTAGGTAGGAGGCTTGCAGGGGAGGGATGGCTAGTGTTCCTGTAAGTAGGAGCTTGTAGGAATGTGCGCTATTCTATTCATAGAAGTATCAAGAATTAGTTTTAGAAAGTCTCATGCATGTATATGATTATGTATGTATATGCTATAAGACATTGTCGAATGATTCCCAAGACTGCCTATGTAAAGGCTATAAAATACGAAAGTACGTGATACAATGTCACGTTACTCAAGCGGAAAGGATTAGTAAGCACGTTAAGTTTTCATATGCTAGGTAATGTGTAACATCCCACTTTTCCTCAGGGAAAATTTCGCGTGATGACTACAATGCGAACCAATTATTTTGACTGAAAAAATTTAATTAAAGAGTATTTTCTAAAAATATCAGTCAAAAATATTGGTGGAATGATCTTGCAGAAATGTTGCGAGAACCAGATCTCGTTTAGGTATTCCTCGGAATTTAAATAAGTCTTTGGGATACCCGTTAATCACACTCTTATGAAAGGAAAAAAAATTTCGGGCACCTAATATTGATTTAAATTCCTCATTTTAAATTTCTGTTTAATGTAGAATTTTGTGTAGATGATTTCTGTGTCATCTGTTAATTTTTCGCACACATGCTTGCACGCGTACCCGGACAGTTAATGAACAAATAGGACCAAAAATCGCATAAATTTCTGAGCCATTCGGATTCCTCACCTGTAGCACGGCAAGCCCTTGCTTCCACAACCAAATCCCCACCAACTCACCTTACCTCCACTGTTCCACCATCATCACACCACCCCATTTAATCTCCACATTCTTCGTCACTTCTTCCCTCACCCGAATCCTTCTCTTTGCTACTTCCTATTCTCAGTTCCTTTTCATTTCCATTTTTCCCATCATCCTCAAGCTCTCAAAGTCTCTCAAACACCTACACCCCCACACATAATTACCATCATCTTCAAACTCTCTCTTTGGAGAGGATAACCAGCAACTTGGAACTCCAAGAAAATCTGAGGAGACTCTCCTCAACCTCCACCCATCAACCACTCCCAAGAAGGTGGGTAAAATCTCTCCAAAACCATCCATGAATGGTTCTATCTGTGTATGTGTGTTTGTGAGAAATATATATGATAAATTGTTGAAATATGCTTTGTGTGTGTGCTAGGTATGTTTTGTTGGTTGCAAAAATATGAAAACTGAATGATTAAAGTGGGTGAAAAGCCACAGATTTGAGAAAAGAAAGAAAGAATAATGTTACAGGTCTGTAGTCATTTAAATGACCAGAGCCATGGTCATTCAAATGAACCACAAGATTTGAAGAAAATAAGAGCATAATTATGTGATCATTCGAATGACCCCCACGGTGTCATTCGAATGAGCCGCAGGAAAAAATTCTTTTAAAACTGAGGTAGAAAGTAGTCATTCGAATGACCAGCCTTGGGTTAATTGAATGGAAACCCTAAACTTTTGTTGAAATTTTCTAAATATCAGTCAATCGAATGACTTGAACTAGTCATTCGAATGAACCATTCATTTTAACGAAACTGAGTGCAAGGCCTATGTCATTCGAATGATCAACCATGGCCATCTGAATGACTCATTTCAAGAACTAATCTGAGGGTCACTCTTATGACATTCGAATGACCCCCTAGGGTGCCATTTGTAATATCCCGATTTTCCCTTAGCGAAAACTTCGTCAAAATTAAATAAAATAAATTCTAAGACAGTTTAGAAAGGTTAGAGAAGGAGTTTTAGGGTTAAGAATGTCCAAGGAACCTAGGGTTGCGGTTGTAGGAAATTCTGCAGACAGCAGAACGGTCCGATTCGGACACCGGCAAGCGAAAACGGGCCGAAAGTATCTGTAAAGAATACTGCCCCGGAGGAAAAATTACAAGTGCCTCAAACCAATGATATTCCCATGTAGGGGGAAATTAGAGGATCGCGACGGTACAAGCGGAATATTTTTCGGACGATCGTGCGCGGCTCAACGGGACTGCGAACGATCAAACACGAGCGAAACGGAACCGGGAGAAAGCCAAAAGATGGGCAGCCCGCGTGAGAGAATTCAGCTTCCAAGGGAAATAATAAAAAACTCAAAGCACTATTCATTGATGTGACATTTCTATTATCTTTTAATTAATTAATTTTTAAAGAAAATAAAAAGGGCAAAATTGTAATTATGCATAGGAGGAAAAAGGTAAATTTAAGGGGCAGCTTCTTGGCTATAAATAGCCAGCCCATAATCAGAAAAAATGAGAAAAATTCATCACTTAGCCGAAACTCTGTCCGTGTGGTCCGTGATTTCACCGAAGAAACTCGGCCAGAAAGCTTGAATCGCGCCCAAAGCTTGGAGGACGCCACTCCCGCCTCTCCCCCACCACCGGACAGCCTCCCAAGAAGTGGGTAACTATAGCTTACTCACCTCCTTGGTGGTTGTTATGAGTTTATGTGTGTGTTTGCTTATGTTTATGTATGTTTATGGATGCTAGAACTTTGGCTAGGATGTTAGGAAGATGATTTTGAAGGGTCTTGTGACCTGGACTAGATAGGAATTTGATGGTTGGAATATGTGTGAGAACCTCAAGGAGTACCCATGAGAAAAGAGGAAAAGAAAAGGAAGAAAATAATGCATTCCGTTTCAGTTTCACCCAGTACCCGCTGAGCGGCCCCAGGCGCCGTTGAGCGGAGTGAGAGAGAAAACCAATTTTTAAAACATGAACTCCAGGGCGCTGAGCTGCTAGAGGATCCCCTGAGCGGCCTGAAGGTCACTGAGGATGAGGATAAGGATGAAAAAGATATTTTTGAAAACCGGGCCCCATCCCGCTGAGCGAAATGAGTTATCGATGAGCGATGAGGCTCTTACCACTGAGCGATGCGGCTCCTGTCGCTGAGCGAACAAGAGGTTCCGCTGAGTGGCCTGAGACCAAAACGTCTTATGGAAGCTATCTTGAGGCACATAATCCAACAAGTTGTGATTTACATGATGTGTATGACTGAAGTATATGAACCATGAGATGTAATAGGTAGGATTTCATGCATTGTATTTATGGAGACAATATGTTAGCACGCCATGCATCATGTTAAGGTACTGTCAGAGGATTAGAGATGAATCAAGTAATGAGTAAAGATTATAATTGAAATGAACCATAGGGAATAAGTCATGTCATGATATGTGCAAAGATCAAAATTGAACGCTAAGGAAAAGGATGTAGTTATATTAGTAGGAATGCCCAAGCAGAACAAAGTAAACAGTAATAAGAACATATTAAACAGTAAAGTAGAGCAGAACAGACAGTCAAACATTTGTCCGCTTCCGGTCTTGCTGTGAGGGCGGACCCTTCGCCACCTGGTGAGCGGGTGGAGTCATGTTGCCTCGAGGAACAGACAGAAAAGGTTAAGTCGTACACCACCAGGGGACGAGTCCCAAGGTGTACGAGGAGGTGTGGACCAGCAGCTAAAGCAAGAGAAAAGTAAAGTAAGAGAAAGTTAAAGCAAGATTAACATGATGTCCTATATGCATAAGAAAAGATAAAAAGGACGCTAACCCGGGTGAGCCGGTATACGTAAGAGATCCCTAAGTTTCCCCATGCATAGAGTATGAAATGAATGTGTATGAAATGATGTGATGAATGAGTATATGATAAATGCCTATGTGATGAGCAAGTATGTGATGCATAAGTAAATGAGAAGTAAATGTATGTATGAAAGTATGAATAAGTAGGAAGATAAGTAAATATGATGTAATTACCGTCAAGAGAACGCTCGAGACTGCTATGTAACTATGCGAGGGAAAGTAGCAAGCACGAGAACTTAGTAAGCAAGAGTAGTTTCCCCATCACTTAGTAAAGTAGATAAGGTTGTTCAGGACTTTAGGCCAGATAATAATCAGTAGGGATGTTAGTATGCATGTCCACTTAGAAACACCTGAACGGCCTGGAGTATAACTAAATGAACCACGAGATCTCAGAGCTACAGTTTCCACTGAGAACCTACCGTTCTCACCCCCACTGCCTTATGACTTCAGGATAGCATGATGTGTACGCCGAGAAGGAGCAGGCATCGGAAGACAAGCAGAGTTGTCGACGTCAGAGGATTTCGAGGAAGCAACGGACAGCAACTTATGCTTTATGTTTTGAACTAGCTCAAGGGATTAGATGTTCCCTTAGTTCATATGAAAATTATATGTATTATGACTTGTATACTTGAAGATATAATTATGTATTATTATCTGGATGTGTACTTGTGTTATGGACCGAATACTTGTATGTTTATCTACTTCTCTTATAACATCTCCAGTACTGCTATTCTGTAGTTAATTATCGCTTAAGTCCGATGGGACTCTATCGCTTGTATCTTGATATGTTTTCTTGAACACGTACGGCTCTTAGTTTCTGTAAGAAAGGTAAAAGTTTTGAAAACCGTCCATATTTTGATTAAGAAATATTTGCCAATCTAAAAGTAGGGGCTAAAAGTAACCCAACCAAAGCAGAAAACAACCTAGTGAGCATTGTTTACTACGTACAGGTAAACAGTTAGCTAGGGTGTTTTACCATTCGAGTGACTCAGGCATTCGAATGACCCCTAGGGTGTCATTCCAATGACACAGAGTCTCAAATCCTCAGTGTAACACCCCTAGCTAACTGCTCATGCTTAAGTTGTATGCAATACTCACTAGGCTGTTAGGTAATTGGTGAGGAATACTTATAGTCCTTTATTACTTTCGAAAATACTTGATTAGGGAAAATATGTACCAATTTTAAAATTTCTCTGCTTGTGAGTCATTACCAAAGTATGAGCCGCGCATGAATAAGATATAAACAGTACAAGCGATAGAGCCTTGTGCTTACGATCACTAACCAATAACAGTATAATCAGATAGATAAGCAAACATATGGTCCATTGCAGATATTCACAACAATCCATATAGTAATATAATAGGTTACATATAAATAGCATGTCCATCAAAATACATTGTTCTTTTCTTTTAACAAAAGATCCGTCCACCACACAGCTATACTTGTTCATCCTTGCAGCTTAGAGGTCTTGCTTCCCGAATACCGGCAGCCCATACTCCTTCCTTCATAGATCCTCCTGTTGATCATCGTAGCCCTCGTCCATCCCTAGAATCATAAGGGAGTGAGGGTGAGAATGTTCGTCCTCAGTGGTGTACCTTAGTGTCGAGTTTACTTCTTTAACTCGCCTATGAACCAGGCCATTCAGGAGATCTCTACGTGTTCATGCATACTAACCTCCTACTGATTATTATCTGTTGTCTAGATCCTAAGTAGCTTTATCTAGTTAACTAGGTGATCGGGGAATCTAATCTTTCTTATCTATGTTCTCACGCTTATTAGCTCTCAGCGTTTACATAGGCCGTCTTGAGCGTTCTCTTGACGGTACTTACATACTGCATAGACTTACATACATATACTCATTCATCATGTACTCATACATCACATACTTATTCATTACGTGTCTTATGCATGGGGACTTTGGAACTCTCTTACGCTTCCAGCTAGGGGTGGGAATAGGCCAGGCGGCCTGACCTGTTAGTGGCCTGGCCTGGCCTGGTCTATTTCAGTAAAAAGGCTAGGCCCAGGCCATTTTCAAAGCTTGTTTCAGTAAACAGGCCAGGCCCAGGCTATTCCGAAAGCTTGTTAGGCCTGTCAGGCCGGCCTGTTTACTCACAAATGTTTGTTTGTGCTTACTTAAAAAATAAACTTATTTTACCTTCAGTGAGACTCAAACGCAAGACCTCTGCCATTTATAGCAATGCCTTATCCACTAGACTAGCATTACTTTTTACAACATTTTATGCAATCATATTTATTAATATGATTTTATTATTTAATTTTTTAAAAAAAACCATAATCTAAAGATCCCTAGGACTTTCTGACACTTACACTCTCATCTCATCTGAATAATGTGAGAGAGTATTGCTGGCATTTTCCTATTTATTTTTTGTTGGTCAAATGTCATATATTTTGTTTATGATCTTACTATCACATACTAAGCAAGATAATTGGTGATATACATAACAAAGTTGAGCAAACTTTTTTGGGATATGGACTTTGGTTTCTTAATGATAAAATCAATGGATGAAAATTTGATTTTCCTCTCACATAAAGGATATTCACGTTGCTCAAACTTATCTTTTGATCTGTTTCTTCATGGGCATACCCCAGCAGCTTGCAACTTTAGAGTTTCAATTCTTTATTGAAAATGTCTTTTTGATTCATATTGAATTTATACACTCTTGCTTGTTATATAGTAAATGTTATATATTNTAAAAAAATACACAGGCAGGTCTATCACTGATATATGACATTTTACCAACAAAAAACAAAAAGAAAAATGCCAGCAAAGCTCTCTCACATTATTCAGATGAGATGAGAGTGTGAGTGTGGGAGAGTCCTAGCGACTCTTTAGATTAAGGTTTCTTTAAAAAGAAAAATTAAATAATAAAATTATATTAATAAATATGATTGCATAAAATGTTGCAAAAAATAATGCTAGTCTAGTGGATAAGGCATTGTTGTGAATGACAGAGGTCTTGGGTTCGAGTCTCACTGAAGGTAAAATAAGTTTATTTTTTTTTTAGTAAGCACAAATGAACATTTGTGAGTAAACAGGCCGGCAGGCTCTAGGCCAAGCCTGACCTCCCAAGCAGGCCAGGCTAAGAAAATTGACCTATAACATTTAACAAGCCAAGCTCAGACCGAAGATTAAGGGCTTGGCCTAGCCTGTTCCCATCCCTACTTCCAACTAACTAATGGACCGGGATCTCGTCCTTCTTGTTATCTTTGGTCCTTCATTTTCATCTTGAGTCCTTCCACCCTTGTAATCGTGGCCGTTCGATTACAACCTACTTCTAACTCCTATGTTGATGACGACCAGGCAGTGCTATAACCTAAATGGTTGCGAACTACCAATGGATAACTAGGGTCCATTTATCGACTATCAATAGGGATAACCATCCAACTAGGGGGATGGTGAGGGGTCGTTCTCTCAATGCAATCTGAGCGTGGACTTGTACATCATCATCCTCATCATCATTATCATTAGGTGTGCCGTCACCCTCATCATCTTCTTTTCTTTCTTTCTTTCTTTCTTTCTTTCTTTTCATTTATCATCATTGACCAATCCATCTTGTTGGACTGGTGAGGGGCGTGTCCGTAGACGTGCCAAGAGAGGGGCTTCCTATTATATAACTATGTGCTTATCTTAAGGTACACCAAACCCATGGTGGTCAGAACCTTCTTAGAATATCACCTGTTCCCTAGCATTCAGTTATGATCTTTAAGCATTAAGTGATTAACTTCCAGTTATCTAAGGTTATCCTAACACTTAAGTGACAACCTAGTCCTCATGATGCATTTTAGTATAAACATAACTACAGTCAATTTTCCACATACATCATACATATCAACATCCATTATACAGATCAATGCTTGTTGGAAACATATGGCCAATCATTTTCATAAACATTTGTTTCCTAGCCTAGGTTAGCTCGGCGACGTAGAGTTTCCTGGGTTGTTCAACACCCCCGAGAACCCCCGGTTAACTTTGTCACTCCTGTCCAGGTTTCCATGGGACAACTAAGCTTCGGGCCGCTCAGCGCCCCATTGGGTCCGCTCAGCGGTCCCTGAAACCATCCAAGCCACAAAACTTCATTTTAAAACCATTTTCCAAATCAGTCTTCAGGCCGCTAGCGGTCCCTGAAGTTTTCCAAGTTTCAGAAACGTCTCCAACCTATTTGCTAAGTCTAAGCTCTAGGTTGCTCAGCTCCCTGGGCAAAACTTAAGCATCCTCCTTTGTTTTCTTGCTTCTCTTTCCATCCTTTCCCATGCCCACTTCTTGGGGTTCTTCCACAAATTCCAACAACCATAATACAACATATTTCACCTTACAAACATATTCAAAGTCATCTATACAACCTAAACCTAACATAGCTAACATAATCCACAACAGTTCACAGAATTACACAGAATCAAACACAAGCACATAGAAGTCAAAAGGAGGTGAGTAAGCTAAGTTTACCCACTTCCTTAGAGTCTTGAAAAGGGTTGGAAATGGTTAGGAGGGTGAGATTTCCCTGGGTGTATAGCTTTCCTGGCTGGTCTCCTAGTTTTGGTAGCGTAACGGCAGGGGTTTTGAACGGAACAAATTTTGAGCAGAGACTTGGGGAGAATGAGAAAATATGAAAATGAAGCCATGGAGGGGGCTATTTATAGGCCCAAGGATGAAATGGTCTTGGCCATTTATGTTCACAAAAATTAATTTGCAAAGAAAAAGGAAAAAGAAATTAAAATAAACGGATAAGAATGAACAGTCAGCGCTTAGTCAGCGTTGACTTTTCAACTAAAATGTGTAGTTGTGGTGAGGAGAGAGAAAACGTGTAGAATCAGATTTTTCTTGGCTGTGGGGCCCACTTTCCAGTCCTGTTTGATCATGTTTTGTCGTACGCTATCCAAGAGCTTCGCGTACGGCCGTCCGAAAAATATTCCGGTCGTATTCTTGATAAGTGCCAAATTTACGCAAATTCGACCTATCAAAATGACACTTATCCGCTTATGTTTTAAAGAATAATCTAACTATAATCCCATATTTTGTAGGTTTTAAATATATTTTGAAGATGGGATACAAGCATAAATAAGTAAGAAAAATCCCATGAAGAATGGAGCAAAAGGGCAAATAAGGAAAAAAGCACAAAAGGACGAAGTCAGCAAGGTTTCGCTCAGCGGATGAAGAAGAGCGCTCAGCATTTAAGGGCGAACCGCTCAGCGGTGGTACCTATACCGCTGAGCGGTTATATGTCGGCAACCGCCTTCGCTGCCGCATTAAATACGTCAGGCTGGCGCCACCCTGGATTGCGGCGCCGCCCTGACAAAGTCGGCGCTGCCACTGAAAAGCTGCCGGAGCAATTAATGAAACCGTGTGAGCCACCTTCTTTGACCAAGACCGATCAACGGTAGGCCTTTATCGCTCAGCGGAACCCCCTAAACCGCTCAGCGGCGGTGCCAAACCGCTGAGCGGCCCTACCCAAAATCTGCCTATAAATAGAGGAGGCTGTGCCCATTCGAAATCATTCATCCAACATCTCTTCTTCCCCCTCCAAACACCATTCTTTACACATTTTGTTGTACTTTTAAAGCTTAGTAGTTTAGGTTAGGTTAGGAACAAAGACGAGGCTTGTGAAGGAGCCGGAGATCGAGGAAGCTCGGCGAAGCCATGGCCATGATAGCGTGAGTACGTGTTATGGTAAGTGTCTAAACCTTGCCTCCGAGATTCTCTTGTAAGATGGATTCCTAATCCTCTTTTTGTTGGGATTTTGGTCATTACAGTAGTTTGTTTGTATCCATGTAACTTTTGCATATGAATCTATCTATTTCTTATGATTAGCTTGAATGGTTTTATGCTTAATGCTAGTTTTTGTTTAGTGTTTTGATCTTGGCTTGAGACTTAGTTGTATGAACGAGAGTTATATTAATTAAGTTGTAAACCAAGTTAAGATCAATCCGCTATGCTAAGCTAGATTCAAGACTTGAACATTGGAACGAACAGTTACAATTAGTAAAGTCAGATCTAAATCATTACATCTAACCTTGTTGCAAGACTAGAAGTTAGCCGCTTTAACATCTGAAATAATTCTGGCATACTTTGTTAAGCTCGTATACGAAAGTAACAGTTTAACAAATGAAACCAGTGATCTTTTCATATGCGGAAGCAATGTAAAAGATAAGATCTGATGGCGGGCAATCAATGAAATAATAGTTCTATGTAATAAGTTAATGGATACATAAAACTATGATGTGATTAAAATTCCCAACAAGCTCCGGAACTACCTCTGATTTGTTTCCTATTTACTTTTATGTTGTTTATTTACTTATTTAGTTTAGTAAAACAAATTATCAAATCCTTCACTCCATTGTTTAATTAAACGAACTCAAGAACGGTATTTTTGCAACTCTCTGTGGTTCGACTATACCCGACTATACTGCAATTGGATTCCTTTGGAATCTGAGAGCTGTAAAGTAGGATATATATATATATATATATAAATTTAATTTGAACAATAAAAGCGCAGATAAGCTTTCTACGAGCTTGGCGTAATTGTGAAAAAACCTAAGCTGTGTCAAGATTCTAGAAATGTGGTTAAAAAGGCTTTCATCAATTCTCACGACCTCCTAATTTTCCTAGTGAGGATTTGGGATTAATCGAAGGTATTTATAACCTTTTCCTCTGTAAAAGGTATGGTTTCCAGAGACTTTAGATACTCTATTAGACTCTGATGGCTAAAAGGAGCTGATCTAGTGTCTGCAGAATCGTCTAAAACTAAGCAAAACTTCGTTTTACAGACGGTTTATATTTACCATCCAATTATGAGGTTCAAAAGGAATCATTCAAATGTCATCAAAATTTTGAGAAACTAAACAGAATAATTCCTACAGACACTTTTGTCCTAAGGATTCATGCTTTTACATTTTTAATCCATACAAAGGGCTTCTGCGGATATTTATCCTATGAAATCTTTACTAAGAAAAAGTGGGATGTTATATTCCACCCCCTTTAGAAAAATTTCGCCCTCGAAATTTTGTACCTGGAAACAACTCTGGGTAGGCTGCTTTCATGTCTGCTTCCAATTCCCATGTTTACTCTTCAACCTTCCTGTTCTCCCAGATGACTCGTACCATTGGAATTTCTTGGTTGCGAGTCTTCCGAGTCTTGTGGTCGATAATCTTCTGCGGTGTCAACGGCAAGGCAAGATCTTCCCTTAACTAGATTCTTTCAGGTTCTAGCACATGATCTGGCGAGGCATGGTATTTTCGCAGTTACGATACATGAAAGACAGCATGAACATTTGCCAGGTTTGGTGGAAGAGCTATAAGATTTGGAAGGGTCCGATAAAGCAGGGACTTAGCTTCTTCACCTTCAGGGCCCTTCCAATGCCCGTGGTAGGAGTACCCTTCAGAAAGACATGGTCTCCTTCTTGGAATTCCAGTGGCCTTCTCCGAACATTGGCGTAACTATTTTGACGGCTCTACGCTGTGAAGATCCGCTGCCTGATCCACTGTATACACTCCTCCATCTCTTGGGTTTCTCCTGGTCCCAAGTATCTGTATTCACGGCTATCATTCTAGCATAGAGGCAACGGACATTTCCTGCCGTAGAGTGCTTCAAAAGGGGCCATGCCGATACTAGCATGGTAGCTGTTGTTGTAGGAGAATTCTACGAATGGTAGCATTTCATCCCAATATCTAGGTGAATCAAACGCACACGTCCTCAACATGTCTTCCATTGTCTGAATCGTTTTCTCGGTCTGTCCATCAGTTTGAGGGTGATAGGTTGTGCTCAACAGCAACTGAGTCCCGTACGCTCTCTGGAAAGTTGTCCAAAACTGGGATGTAAACCGCGGATCCTTATCTGATACAATAGATTAGGGTACGCCATGCAATCTCACCACTTCCTTGATGTAAAGTTGTACCAGCTTTTCTAGTGGGTAAGTCATCTTCACTGGAAGAAAATGGGCAAACTTGGTGAGTCTGTCAATGATCACCCAAATGGCGTCTACTCCCATCGCCGTGCGTGGCAATCCCAACACAAAATCCGTGGATATACCGTTCCACTTCCACTCCGGTATCTCAAGAGGATTCAATAATCTTGAGGGCTTCCGATGTTCCACCTTTACTTTTTGACACACCAGACATTTCTGCACCCAATCTTCCACATCTCGTTTCAATCCTGGTCACCAAAACATTTTCGTAAGGTCATGATACATCTTGGTGGTGCCTAGGTGCATCATGCAACGGCTTTTGTGGGCTTCGTCCAGGATGTCCCTTCTGGAATTGCCTTCGTCAGGTACACAAATACGGTTACTGAAGCGTATGATCTCATCACTTCCTAATGTGGCTTCCTTGACCTTCCCCTCTCTTACTGCCATGGTAAACTTCTGCCAGAGGGCCTCTTGGCTGTGGTTTTGGGCCTCCGCTATACTCCGCCTAAAGCTGCTAAAGATCTGCAGCTGTCCTAGCATGATACTGCTGGTTTGTAAGGAAACTCCCAAGTTCAGGTCTTGGAAGTCTTCCATCCCATACAGATAGTGTCTCCAGATCTTTAACGCGAAAACCACAACTACTAATTCCAAATCATGGGTATGATAATTCGCCTCATGGGGCCTTAGTTGTCTGGAGGCATAAGCCACCACTTGGCAATTTTGCATGAGTACGCATCCTAACCCCATCCTCGAGGCATCGCAATACACCTCACAAGGTGTGTGAGGATCCAACAGAATTAGTACGGGGGTGGTGGTCAAGTTTTCCTTGAGCTTGCAGAAGCTCTCTTCACATTCTAACGACCACTCGAACTTGACTCCTTTGCGGGTGAGCTTGTTAAGGGGTAAGGCAATTTGAGAAAACCCCTTGATGAACCTTCTATAATAGCCCGCAAAACCCAAAAAGCTCCTAATCTCTGTGACTGAGGTATGTTTTTCCCAGTCCTTCACTGCTGCAAATTTGCTCGGATCCACCGAGATTCCCTGCTCCGACACCACATGTCCCAAGAACTTTAACTCATTGGTCCAGAACTCGCATTTGGAGAGCTTAGCGTACAACTTCTCTTTCAAGATGTCCAGAACCAATCTGACATGCTTAGCGTGATCCTCCTCCGTCTTAGAGTACAACAAATTTTCGTCTATAAAAACTATCACGCATTCATCCAAGTAGGCCCTGAAGATCCGGTTCATATAATCCATGAAAGTACAGGGGCATTAGTCAACCCGAACGACATCACGGTGCACTTATAATGGCCGTAGCGAGTTCTGAAAGTTGTCTTGGGAATATCATCGTCTGACACCCATCTCTGATGGTACCTAGAGCGTAAATCGATCCCCGAGAACACCTTGGCACCTCTCAGTTGATCCAACAGGTCATCTATCCTCGGCAACGGATACTTATTCTTGATGGTAACCTTGTTCAGTTGCCGGTAATTGATGCATAGACGCATCAAACCATCCTTTTTCTTCACGAACAAGACTGGAGCTCCCCATGGAGACGTGCTAGGTCGAATAAACCGTTTGTTCATCAGTTCCTTCAGCTGCTTTTTCAGCTCTTGCAACTCCACCGTGGACATGCAGTATGGTGCCATTGAGATTGGTCCAGCTCCCGGAACCAAACTGATGGAGATATCCACTTTTCTCTTTGGGGGAAACTCTGGGATATCGTCTGGGAATACTATCAGGGTTACCAATTCCCCCTTAGAGGTTGTTGTGGTTGGGACCATAGGAGGAAAGGTCACCAGCTTCTTGGCGCAATCCAAGACCACTTGGTTGTCGCGTAACCAATCCATTCCTAGAATTATATCTAGGACCACTAAGGAAAGACAGATAAGATCAGCCACAAACATCTTGTCCTGTAGCTGGAGGGAACACTTGAGACAGACTTGTCGCGTCTCGACAAGTGGAACGGTGGGTGTGGACACCTTTAGTATGTAGGGTAAGGCTACAGGAGATAGATTTAGTTTCCTAACATTATCATAGGAAATAAACGAATGCGATGCTCCCGAATCATATAGCACATTCAGAGTATTACCCACCATCGTACACTTACCCATAATTAGGCCTTCCGTATCCTCCGCCTCCTCTGCAGATAGGGTAAAGACCCGTCCCTATTGTTGAACTGGCGGTGGGACAGTTGTGCAAGCTCTGGCAAAGAACATTCTCCCAAGTGGAGCTTCCCACACTTGGGACATGGCAGCCTGGCCTCCTTTCCTGGCTGCATTCCCTGAGTATCTTGACTGTAGCTTCTGGTAACACCACCTGGCTATGGTGGCCTAACTGCTTGTTACCCGTTCCTGGGCATTGTTGAGTATCCCTGAACCCCCTTTGGTCATTGCTGCTGCGACTGCTGATGTGGCCCCTTGCCCCTGGGGAAAGATAGGGCCTGGAAGGAACCTCTCTTTCTCTGCTCCTGCTGGGAACTGTCCTGTCCTTCGGGCCTTCTCTTATTCTGCTCATTCCTTTCATCAGCCACACATTTTGTTGCCGCTTCCAGTGCCAGGCATTTGTTCACCAGTGTGGCATAGTCTTAAATGTCTAGCATATTGATAAACATCTGTAGCTCGAATTTCAGTCTCCTCTGATACTTCCTACACTTCCACTCTTCGTCGGGGTTCAGCTGATAGGTGTTGGAGTACCGGCATAACTTCTCAAATGTGGTCGTATATTCAGTGACCATCATCCTTCCCTACTTGAGGTCTAGGAATTTGGCCTCCTTCTGGTCCCTGATCTCACGGGGAAAATACTTGTTCAAGATCGCCATAGTGAATCGGTTCCACGGAATTGAAACTCTTTCTTATTCTAGTAGGGGCTGGGTCACGTCCCACCATCACCAGAAGCTCCCTCCAACCTTCGGGATGCAAACCAAACCTTCTGTGCTTCTGAGCAGGAGATATCCTTGAGGACCTGCTCAATCTTCCTTAGCCAGTAATGATTCTGATCCGGATCCTTGGTTCCGTCGAATACCGGGGGATTCATCCTCAAAAACTCTAAAAAGTTCCTAGAATCCAGCTCTTGTTCAGTTGGAGCTGCATTCCTCTAAACTGTCGCTTCTGCCATATGATCAGCAGCTCAGGCCAACACATGTACTAGATCCACAAGACCTGCAGACTCATTGACTCGTTGTGTAGAATCTCTACGGGGTGGCATGGCTGCTCTACTACACTTGCAAATATCCCGAGTTGATCAGGCTCAAGAAAAACTGGTGCACATATCTCAGCATATACAACTTAATAGAGTATACACGTTATCATGCTCGGAAGCATAGTGTGTAACATCACGGATTTCCCCTTACAAAGATTTCGCATAATAAATAAATTATTAAGACTGAAAAATTAAATCATTAAGTTAATCCTTAAAAATACCAGTCAAACTAGTGATTTCGCGATCTCGCAGAATTTCGCAAGATTTGGGATGATTTTCATCATCATCGGGAATTAATTACGACTCAAGGGAGTCCGTAAAATACACTAATGTGAAAATAAATTAAAGAATGCCTCGACAAAAATTAAAATATTAACAAGAAAAATTAGTGGGTCACCACGGTATGTCCGGAATATTTTTGGGACAACCGTGCAGAGACGAATAAGAACCAAATGCGATCAAACATGATCATGTGACCCTTGGTTATAACGAGATGCATCCCCCTTGACAAAAGGGAAACAAAGAACAAAATATAATATATACATATATATAGAATATGCCCCTCGAGAAGTACATCCTCCTTAAGCAAAATATATATTATATAATATATTATATAATATATTATATAATATAATAATAATAATAATAATAATAATAATAAAATAATGTAAAATATCAGTAACAGTGGCCAAATGGCCACTATCCTTACGTCCCTATAAATTGGCCTTCGGGGCCAAACTTCAGTAGCACTTCGCTGCTTCAAAAATTCATCGGCTAAATTTATTTCTGCTCCACTCGTTCGCTCTAGGGTTATGCTGCCAGACTCAGGAAAAATAGCAGGATCGCACCAATGTTCGTGGGAATATTTTCTCACAACTTTTGCCGTCTCCAAATGCACTTTGGAAAGTGGGTAACCCTAAGCCCACTATCTATGTGGTTATTTTTATGACTATGTATATGTATCTGTGTGTATCTGATTGCAAAACTACTTTGTAGAAACCATAGGAAGTAAGTTGTATAAAATGGTTTTTGATGATTTTGACGTTTCGGAACCATAACTGATAACTGGAAAATGAGAAAAGTTACGGTGAGAAGCCCCCAGAGAAAAGGCTCTCGGGAGCCAATTTTACACTATTTCATTCGATTGAATTCCCACAAGAGTCCAATAAAAGATTTTGGATTTCAATCAAATACCTGCAGATTTCAATCGAATGAAAGCCTGAGAAGGATTTCAATCGATTAAATTCCTTGGTCAATCGATTGAAAGAATCATTCGAATGCACAAACCCTAAGTATTCGAATGCTCACGGAAAAACTTGAGTTTTAACCATTCTATGGGATCCATCAGGCACATCTATGTGTACCCTTAACTATGAGAACATGCATCATGAGGAATCGATCGTCATAAGTTTAAGACGACCGTAGTTAACTAGAAGTTATCACTTAACAGCCTAACAAGATCATAATTGAATCATAGGGAATGAAGACGAGTAGGAAGGTTCCGACCCCTAGTTGGTCCAGAAGACTATAGTTAATGAACATAGTTATATGACTAGGACGATCCCCTTTTTCTCTTGGCACGTCCTACAGACACGCCTCTCACCAATCCAGCAAGATGGAGTTGGTCAAAAGAAACGCATACATAGGTCTGATTATGATTCCACAGGCATAGGCCTACAGACATGGCAAAGGCCTTAAAGAAAGATAGCCATAGGCCTGGTTGATGGATCCATTCAACAAAGAAGCGAGTTCAAGTCATAGGGTTGACCACGGTCGAGTCACAGGGCCGACCGAAGCGACCACGCCAGACCAAGTCACAGGGCCGGTCCCTCGCCACCTAGTAAGGGGTTGGTTGTTCCTGTCGTGCTTAATGTATGAATTCGTGGCTAGCTATCACACTGGTAAAGAGCACTGCCAGGTCAGCACGATAGGGGACGCAAAGTTGGTGTAGCCTAGTGATACGTGTATTTTGTACCCTTTTTTATTATTCTATAATTGAACATTGTATACTAAAAATGTGTAATTTTAATGCTTAATTAATATGTTTTGCACATTATCCTCTTTTGTGAGAAATTAAGAAAAATGCAATTTTAAGCACTACTTTATCTTAGAATTTAATGTGTAGATTTCTTTTGTTCTTTTTTAGTTTTCTATTTTAATTGCAAAAAATAAATTGTCAAGAGGATCATTGAAGATTTGAAGGTGATTTGATAAGATATAAATTTTAAAGAAGAGATTTGAAGAGAAGATTGAGACCGATAAATTCAAGATTAAATTCAAATTCAAAAAGATTTGGTCAAAGATTT
>QANU01062787.1:0-17658 GCA_003254905.1 Nissolia schottii
ATATATTTGTATATCTTAATTTTTATTGTGGTATTTTTAATCTACCGAAAAGAAAGGCATGTTCAGAAAAATTATTAGATTATGGTAAGATTTTAATTGTTATATATTGTCAATAACTCTTTAATCAAATATTATCATATAATCAGAAATAATTTACTTATTACATGAAAAAAAATGATGAGTTGATTGAATGATAATGTAAAAAAAATTACACTATCAATACATATCAATTAAATTCTTATAATAATTCTGTTATATTAAATTGCTACTAGTAAAGATAATTTGTAAAAAATTAAAATATGTATATCGCCATTGTGTTTTGACAAAATAATTTTATAAACAAGTTAGAGGAGGAACTTATGCAGTGATGGATTTAAAAAATTAAGGTTGTGAGGAGCAAAATCACATAAGTATAACAAGAGATTTTGCATAATTTTTTATATAAGCTATGTTTGAAAGACCTAACAAATCAACATATAAATTAATATAAACATTTTAATGAATGATATTTAATATTTTATTTTTTATTTTGTCTCTTAAAATTCTAAATGTCATTCATCAAAGTATCAAAGTGTGTAGGTTGATTTGTTAGATTTTCCAAACAATTTTCCTCTATATGTAGACATCAAAAGCATAAAGTAATCTAAAATAATTCTCTTCTCGTTTTCATAGTTTGAAAATGTTGAATAATTTTTTCATTATCAATGCTATCAAATGTATTCCTTCCTATGTATGTTATCAAACTCCGATCATTCATTCACATGTCATTACAAAACTAATTATTTATGATATTCATAGTAGATTTTTTTTTCAACTAATGTAGTTGCTAAAAGCAAAACCAAAACTACAAAAGAAGAAATATCAATGGATAAACAATGTGTTTTATAGTCTTAACTAACTTCTTAGCAAAATCACAAATCCCATTAGCATTTAATAATCGATCATCAAAACACGCATCCAAATCATGAATTATAATTTCTCCAATTTTTATTTTGTTTTCTGAAAGTGTATTCATATAGTATAATGAGTGCATCAAAAATTAAAAGTAACAATTTATTTCTTTCAATAATTCTTTATTTTAATGGGGAGGTAAGATTAGTCTATTAGTGAGGGCAAACATTTATATATACTCATATTTTAGTCCAAATTTGTGAAAGCTAATGGGGCCTTAACATTTGATAATCAATCATCAAAATACACATCCAAATCATAAATTATAATTTCTCAAATTTAATTTTTTTTAAAAGTGTAAATTATTAAAACATAATATTCATATAGTATAATGAGTGCATCATAAAATTAAAGTAACAATTTATTTTTTTCAATAATTCTTTATTTTAGTCTGGAGGTAAGATTAGTCCATTAGTGAGGACAAAGATTTATATATACTCATATTTTAGTCCAAAATTTGTAAAAGCTAGTGGGGTCATGTTCCGCCCACAATCAACTATGTGGATCTGTCCCTGAGCTCATATTGTCAACATTTTTTCTAGAAGAAAAATGAAAAAAAAACCCATTAAAGATAGAGATATAAGTCAAAATTAAGGGTCATAAAAGAAGAAAACCTGGTGAAAGAATTGGGTCTCACTGACTTATTTGGAATGGAAAAAAGAGATGCGTATTAAAAGGCATATGTGCCACCCTGTAAATCGCCAATGCCAGTGTAAATCGTTGCTTCAGTGGCGATTTATGATTTTTCTTTTTCCTTCAAATTTCGAATTGTAAGGAGAATTCTATAAAATTATCACAATTAAGTTCTAGGAACTAAAACCAAAATTTTTTATTCATTCGGGATTAAAATCAAACTTTTTTATTTATTAAGGACTAAAAATTTATTTTAAATTTTTTTATGTCATGTAGATAAGTGAAATGTCTGATCAGCAGAGTTGACTTTAACTTCTGTCTGTCACATAAGTAATTAATAGATTAAGCTGACGACAATGAGTAAAAATATTAAAATAAACTTATTAAGAACTGCAACAAAAAAATATTTATTAAAAAGTAAAATCAAAATTTAGAGTTTATTAGGAATTAAAAACTTATTTAACCCTATTATTAACTAGTAACTATATCCTGCACTTTGGTGATTTTGATGATTTCTATAAGAAAAAAAAAATATTTAATTTAGTTTTAATATTTTTATTTTGACATTAATGACTAGATTTCAACCGTTGTATTAATCCAACCATCATACATTATTGTTACACCGCTTTCTTTTCATGTACCTTTCAATTTATTTATCCATTCTGTCATGTATTTGTACTTAGATTCCAAATACACATCTGATAATTTCATAAGGTATTGGAAACTTTACTCCTTTACCTACTTTAACAGATGCTATGATCAAGTTATGTAGCCAAGAAGAATCAGATAAGCTCATCGATTCTAGCTTCCATGTCTTCATCATCATCATATCCTCTTAAAGTTGCTTCAAATGCTTCTTTTCTATTAAACATCTTGAATAAACGGGCAAAGAGACACAACAAAGACTACAGAGAACAAGAAATAATAGAATTGTATTATGAGAGTTGTGTGTCTTACATAGGAGGCTGAGCCTATTTATAGGCTGAAGACTCAACGGTCAAAACACAACGGCCAAAAATAAATTACAATCAATTAATAAGACTAAATCAAATCAAATCAATTATGACCATTAACATAAATTATTCTTAACACCCTGCCCTCAAGCTAAAGCTCCTCGAGCTTTAAGCTTGTCATAGTTCAACGGGGGGCTGAGTGGGGCAGAACCAACAAAATGGCAACAAAGGCTAGGCGAAACCAGCGAAGGCAACAGTGGCTGGGCAGAACCAGCGAAGGCAACAGTGGCTGGGCGGAACCAGCGAAGGCAACAACGGAGGCAACATCAGGAGTTGGGCGGAACCAACTAAGGCAACATCGAGAGCTAGGCGGAACTAGCTAAGGCAACAATCGAGACTACGCAGATGCAGATTAAGTCAACATCAAAATTATGTGGAGGCAGTTAAGGGGAAAATTGGCGGAAGCGGGAATATGGGTTCAAGGTGGGAACCATGGCTCTGATACCATGTTAAACATCTTGAGTAAACGGACAAAGGGACACAACAAAGACTACAGAGAACAAGAAATAATAGAATTGTATTATGAGAGTTGTGTGTCTTACATAGGAGGCTAAGCCTATTTATAGGCTGAAGACTCAACGGTCAAAACACAACGGCCAAAAATAAATTACAATCAATTAATAAGACTAAATCAAATCAAATCAATTATGACCATTAACATAAATTATTCTTAACACCCTGCCCTCAAGCTAAAGCTCCTCGAGCTTTAAGCTTGTCATAGTTCAACGGGGGGCTGAGTGGGGCAGAACCAACAAAATGGCAACAAAGGCTAGGCGAAACCAGCGAAGGCAACAGTGGCTGGGCAGAACCAGCGAAGGCAACAGTGGCTGGGCGGAACCAGCGAAGGCAACAACGGAGGCAACATCAGGAGTTGGGCGGAACCAACTAAGGCAACATCGAGAGCTAGGCGGAACTAGCTAAGGCAACAATCGAGACTACGCAGATGCAGATTAAGTCAACATCAAAATTATGTGGAGGCAGTTAAGGGGAAAATTGGCAGAAACGGGAATATGGGTTCAAGGTGGGAACCATGGCTCTGATACCATGTTAAACATCTTGAGTAAACGGACAAAGGGACACAACAAAGACTACAGAGAACAAGAAATAATAGAATTGTATTATGAGAGTTGTGTGTCTTACATAGGAGGCTAAGCCTATGTATAGGCTGAAAACTCAACGGTCAAAACACAACGACCAAAAATAAATTACAATCAATTAATAAGACTAAATCAAATCAAATCAATTATGACCATTAACATAAATTATTCTTAACATTTTCCTTTTTAATAGTCAATATTTTTGGTATTTCCATACATGAGAAGTTTCATCATATATATTTTCTCTGACTATATTGGTTACTCATGGACAACCTGTCACTTGTCCTGCATAGTGTGTTATGTGTTGTTTTAATCTGGTAATGTCACCCTTTATTACTGTCTTAGAAAGCCTGCATTTAACGTTGTTTCGACTTTCAGGTATATGTTCTTTAAAATGTCATCCAATATCATTACTTGGCACACCCTCCAACCCTCCTGTTGGAAAGCTATCTTCTCTTATATAGTGGCATAGTTAATTTTAGAAATCTATTTATAAAAAATAATAATAAATTAAATTCAACCATTATCAATCATCTTAAACCAAAAAATTCTAATTAATATGGGTAATTAAGGGATGAGTTAGAGACAAAGTCTACAAGAGAACTTGGATTATGCTTTAATACTTTAATCATTACCATTAGAAGTTACGATTATATATACATATAGAGTTAATTTTTTTAAAAAATTAATTTAATTATTATAATATCTAATCAAATAATCAATTACATTTTAAAATTTCAATTTATCTAGAAGTCAAAATTTTATCTTGAAAACCCATTTTAAAAATTTATTTGATAATTAAGTCTCGAAGTTCAACCAAAAATTTATGGCTAATTGTAATTAATTCTGAATTTGAAAAATAAACTAGATAATATAGAAAATTAATGTCATAGATTAGAATCATTAGATCATATTATGATTAATATATAATTCATATTGATATAATTCATTAAATACTCCCATATTTTCTTAACAATAAAAGAAAAAAGATAATCTCCTATCAAATCCCTCAAATTTAATTTTGCCAAAAAAATTGAAGCCAAATCTCCCACCTATATCCCAAATCCCAAATAATTTGGGATATTATCTCATCCTTTCAACCTCCCATTCACCACCCCACCCACTTCCCATGTTCAGGGATGGACCAGATAAAGTGAATAACAGGGGGTCGAAACTAAAGAATTTTATAAAAAGAATATATTATAATGTAATAATCGAGAAATATTTTAGGGTTATATATATGTAGTAGAATTTTTTTACATTTTTTTAAAATTTTTTACTGTTACTCAATTTTTTTCCTTTTTAAAACAAACTTTAAAAGTTGAAAATTTGAAAAAAAAAAAATGATTGATACGTGGAGTGAAATTTTTTTAAGAAAAAGTTAGAATTCTTCATATATAATGCAAGGGTCCTCTAAATCATAAAAATAGTCAATAATATAAGTTTTTTTATCAAAATTTTCGGCAATCTTCCTTTTACTACTTAGTAGAAAATAATTAAAAAAAATAATCTTTCACCTTATTTTTGAGTTAATCATTTACGTATTTATACCAAACAAAAATCTTAATCATAGTAATCAAAACAGAAAAGAAAGTGCATAATGGTTAATATTAAGTTGATGTTAAACTTATTTTTTTAGTGTACAATTAAAAATTTAAAAATTTAAGAGTAACTTTTACTATATACGAAGAAAAATTATAAAAAATATGTTGTAATATGATAACAAATATTGTAAGACCATACTCCATCAATATTAATATCTATCCAAGATTGCTAATATTCTACCATCTTTTACGTATGAATGTGCATATAATATCTACTATATATGGTAGAATTTTAAAAAAAATTGTGGGGGGACCACGACCCATGCTCGACCCCCTTGGATCTGTCCCTGCCCATGTTTACTCTCTCTCTACCCACTCGCCCACCCGTTTACTCTTTTCTTTTTCGGTCTCGAAAACGCGCACACACGCACACACAAACAGAGAAGCACTGAAGCAGAGTAGAAGAACCATGGGGGCCATCTCACACTACGACTCAACCATCCACCGGCACCACCGCGACGCCGTGCATAGCCCCCACCACCACTCAGTCACGACTCACGCACACAACAACCAGCGCCCCACTTCCCCTCCCCTCCTCTCTTCTTGGGACCCACCGCATCAGGTGATGCGGTCTGCAATTTAAAACATTGACGCAACGTAACCCAAGTTTATTTGTTTGGATTGAATTTCATTTTGCCTTAAATTTGATCCAACTAGGCAATTTGCAGCCCCACATAAAATTAGGAGCTTATTAAGTATTTAAGAACACAATAAGAAATAATTTATATGAGTAAAATAATTAGTTTTTTAGCTAAAACTTATTTTAGACTAAATTGTGAAATTAGTCTCACTTAAATTCATTTCCCGCTCATATTACTGATTTTGTCACCTCAATCTCAATGGGGGTGGGCAACGAGGCAGTGAGCTCGTGGATATAGGTCATACTTTTCACTTTATCGGAATCCAAATCCATATTCCATATTCCATATAGAAAGCATTCAAATGCGTGAACAGATCTTTTTTGAGGGGGAATTCATGTGACAGGCTAGGAGTTTAGGGCCCAAATTAAAAGGTAGAAAAATTCTCGTAGGAAGATTGGGCTATCTGCAAACTATTGTGAACTGTTCACAAATTGTAGGCCCAATTCAAAATGAACCGTCTGCATTTTCAACTTTCAAATTCCTGAAGGTGAAGTTGCAGCAGCATCCCCCAATGAATCCCTCTGCTCCACCACCACCACCACCACCACCACCACCTCCTCCACCCCCACCGCCTGACCTCTCCACCACCCTCTCATCCCTCAATAACCTCCTCTCCCTCTGCAACAACACCCTCCCATTCTTCCCAACTCCGCCGAACCTGACTACCAACCTCATCCCATGTCCTTTCAACCACCACCACCTTGTCCCCCCTTCCTCCCTCTTCCTCCACCACCTCCGCTGCCCCTCCTCCCCTCGCCCCATCCCCAGCCTCCCCGACCTCCTCCACTCCCTCACTTACCCCAATACCCTCCACACCCCTCCTCAACACTCTCTCTCACTCGACCCTTACTTCGACTTCGCCTCCAACTTCTTCTACCGCCACTGCCCCGGCGTCATTTCCTTCTCTCCCGGCGATTCCCTCTCCAAAACCCTCACCCTTCCCTCCGTTCTCTCTCTCGAATGCGCCGATTCCGCAGAAACGCAGATAAACGGCAATTCAAACTCTGATTCCGTGCGTTTTCGCCTTCTTCCTTCCGAGTACTGCGCCGTTGAGCGCGAACTCGAATCGTGGACCGATTTCCCCGTTTCGTACTCTGGCTTCGTCCTTCGCGCGATTTTAGGTTTGGGGATCGTTGCGAAGGATCGCGACCTGATGACGTGGATAATTGCGAACTCGCCTCGATACGGCGTCGTAATCGACGCGCCGATGCAGAGGCACATATTCATGCTGTTTTGCCTGTGCTTCAAGGCGATTCTGAGAGAAGCTCTGGTATCTTCCACGGAGAAGCGGAATTCGGATTGCGCGGGTTTGGGATACGAGTGCCCTGTTCTGAACGAGGCGTTGGCGTGGCTGCAATCTCAGGTTTCGATCTTGTATGCGAACGGAAAGCTTTTCGTTCTGGAATTCTTGAAGAATTGCGTTCTGGTTGGTGCTTCGGGGCTGCTGTTGTTTCCTTTGGAGGGAAAGGTCGCTGCCGAAGCTTGTAATTCAGTGAAAGAGTCTAAGGATTTAGGTGCTAACTTCGGTGGTGTTGAGGATTCAAAGGTCGAGGATTCGAAGCCTGACGATGGAGATGAAGAAAAGGCCGAGTGTGTATTGAACATGAAGATTTTTGGGTCTCACATTGCGGCAGCTGTTGCAGCATTGCACGAGAGGGCTTTGCTTGAATGTAGAATTCGGGGAGTATGGTTTTCTCAGCAGCCAAGTAAACACCAGCTGTATGTTAATGGTGTCATGTCATGTTTACTCTACAGGCATTACATGCAATTCAATTCTGCGAGTTTTCACCGAATCTTTACTATGAACAATTTCTTTTGTTTTGTGTCTTTGAGCATTTTCAATCACGTTGTTTTGTGGATACCATGAGCTTCTTTTAAATGTCTAGATCTTTTTTATTCATGTTTTCTTTAGGGTTGCTGAGCATGGTTATTTGTCTGAGAGAGCTAGTGAGGAGCGGAAGAAGCGTCCTGATTATAGGCCTCTAATTGATCATGATGGTCTTCTTCGGCAGCAATCAGCAAACCAGGTAATTTTAAACTGGTATAATTGAGGAGCATAATTTTCAATGTTGCATTTGCTTTTTCGCCAAAATATGTGACAGATTATGAATTAGGGAATTTAATTTCTTTGCATATATGTTATGCTGGAGTATAAAACCAATGTGGAATAAAATCCATGTCCTATATGTTTTTCCTTGCTGCCATTTTCAGCATGTGCATAGCAGGGGAGCAATTCATGTTAACTTTGTACTTAAGTTCTTCTTATCTATAAGGCATATCAGTCACGGAAGTGTGTATAATATTTACGTTGGTTTCACTGATAACTAACACATTTTTTTTTTTATCTTCCATGAATTATAGGATGCTTCTAGAGGAGATAAGACGCGGGAGGAGTTGCTAGCTGAAGAAAGGGATTTCAAGCGTCGAAGAATGTCTTATCGTGGGAAGAAGATAAAGCCATCACCTACACAGGTTATAACTACTGAAGTAGTTATATTAATATTTTCTACAGCAGTCCCAATTGCTTCCTGTTTATTGAAGCTGAAAAATCATGGGTATCTTTTGATTATCATAAAGTTATTCTTGTTGGTGCCACTATTGTGTCAGGTTTTTAGCTCATATGTCTTTAAACAATATTTTAGTAGAAATTCTGAGGAGAATTTTTTTTGTTATCTAACTTTCTTAATTCTTAACTAATGTTTATACTTCATTTTAATTTCCTTATTGAAGGTGATGAGGGACATGGTAGAGCAATTCATGGAGGGGATCAAGCTGGCTGGGGGTGTTGAGCTCGATGTGAAGGTTTCTAAAGAGAATGAGATGTTACCATCTAAACCTCCTTCTGGCCATGACATTACCGTGGAAGCTAATAATTCAAGAAAAACTGATTATGACTCACCGGCAGTGACAAACACTAATTCAAACTATCATGAGCAACGATCACACACTTCTGACAAAATCAGACCTGATGAGGATACATTTTCTAGAGATTATGAGCAACACCGACAAGGACATTACAAGAGCCATGATTATGTAGAAGATAAACAAAGTACTGTTCGAATAAAATATCATAAAGATTGTGCTTCTACAAGCCCTGAAAGACACAGAAGTCATAGTCGATCACATGAACCAAGCATTCATCATCAGAAACAAGATTACTCAAGTAGGAAGAAGTATGATCATTTGTCTAGAACCAGAGATAGGTGGCAAAAGGACACAGACAGGAATCATGTTTCAGATTATTTCATGAAGAACGCATTTTCAGATAGATATGATCCTGCAGAATCTCTTGATACCTGCGAGGATGATATCTCCTCCAATGCCAAATATTCCAAGCCTGATAAATTTTATGATAAGAAATTTCATTAACAATGTCTTGGCCAGAACTGTTAAGCTATTGCATCTTCAGTGGGTAAGTTCTGCTAGCTATGTTTCGTATTTAGATGATATTGTATACAAATTTGAATATTAAGTTCTACTTTTAACGTGGTTTATTTGCATAACCTTGCAGTACTAACTTATCAAGCTTCAGCGATTTTGTCAATGTATCCTCCTTTGTATCCTTAACTATGAAAGTACATCTAAGCAAGCATTCCTTGTGGTCTTTTTTTTTTTTTTTTTTTTTTTTTTTTTTTTTTTTTTTTTTTTTTTTTTTTTTTTTTAGTTCTTGATTATGACTCTACATAAAATCCATAAAATGCTGATTAAGGCAATGGTAATAACTTCTATTGCACATCACTAGATTTTTCTATTTCACTTTATGATTGTTTTACTTACAATTTTTTGTTTGTTTATTTGAATCAATTACGTTAGGCATGTGCACAGAAAAATGTAACAGGTTGAATAATCTTTACTTTGGATATTGAATAATGTAACTACTGGAGAGCAATTATGTCTATATCTTATTTAGTATAGTGGATTTTGGTTTTAAGGTGAAGCAGCTTTAGAGGCACCTTGACATTCTAGGTTTTTCGAGTGTCTCAATAAGCAGTGCTTAGATTTGAACTCATTTGAACTTTCTTTGTTGTGTTCACTACCCCATGACTGGCTCTAAAGATTAGCTTAGAATAGGTTCGTGGGAAGGTTGGTCACTTCACAAATTTTTAACCACGTATTTATGGCAAGAAAATGTTTTGAATATTTCAGCATTATCTGAGATGTAGATGCTTTTTTACTTGGTTAATTTCTTTTGCTATGATTTCAGACTCGCTAGAAATGACATAATCTCTCAATTGTGCTTTCTACCTGAATTCCCTTTTGCTATTTGCTAATATTTGCAGCTTCAGAGTGACATATTCTTCAGTTGGCTTCAACCAGTTTCTCAATTGTTTAGTAGTTGAAACCCAGCAGTGATGGAGTAATTACAATATATACAATATCTAGGTCAGATAGGTAAAACTCCTGTGGATGGTGTCTGCATGCTGAGAAATTAGGAGAAAATAATGCAAATACAAGAAGGGTGGCCTGGGTAGGTTGAGAGGGAAGATAAGGGCTGAAGTTCCAAATTTAGGTGCCTCTTTGCCAGTGATACTGTTTTGCATCTACCAAAATAGCTAAAGGCCTCTGTCCTCTGGCTGTGCTTATTCACAACTACAGTTGGCGACCATAATGACTACTGAGGCCTAGGCTCAGTAGGAGAGGAAACAAGACCAAGTTGTTTATGCAAGCCTCATCACTCATCAGTCCTTGCCTTGCACAAGGGCTGAGCTGCGTTATCTCAAAAGGTGGTTTGTGAACTGTATTATCCCAGTTTTTAACATTTGTTTGGTGATATGATTTTTTTTTTTTTTTATAAATTTTGTATTTTATTTTATTTTATTGCTTTGAAAGATATACGAGGGCCCGGGGCTCTTGCTGTGCACTAGCAGAACAAAAGTTTGGGAAATTATGCTTCTCAGCTAACGGTACTTAATGCTTCTCTACACTTAAATGGGCCAGCTTCTCTTTTTTAAAGTAGTAAACTACAATGGCATTTTAATCCTTGAGAATGGAATAATGCTACACTCAAACTTGGGCACCACCATATATCAGCATAGTTTTCTTTCTTTGATTATTATTGGCTCCAGCTTCTACATGCATTATGGTTCTGCCTTACAATCTTAATCTTAATGGGAGGTGATGTGATCTGACGTTGTGCCCCGAGCACATTTCTTGAAAGGTGCTTAATCTGGTATTTGTAAACCAGAAATACTTGGATGCCCTTGTTGTACGTTTAATATGAGGTGTATCAACATTATGAACAATTGATTATTGTGTATTTTTTAAACATTTTAAATACAAATTAATGATTGATAATGTTCATGCGCATTAAATGTGCTTTATGAACATCTAAATATTTCTCTCTTTAAACTGGATAGGGTGTCATAATCCATTCCCGAATGGCCAGAAGCTTTTGTGACATGTGGACTCTTTATCCTTGTTAGCATTCCACTTAAGACTATTTCTAATTGTAAATAGACTCCTTAAATTAATTAGTATTGGTATTGCAATAGTAGCTCCTTATTAACTTGACTTATTTTTTACAATATTCCTCCCTCCCCCTCCCCCTCCCCTCCCGTTTCTTTTTCTCTTTCAGGATCTAAATCTCCAAATTAGTCTCACTATTTAAATTACATGAACCCTAGCATCTTTAGCCAAGAACACAAGCAACATCTTACAATCCTTTCCAAATCTATGAACTGATTCAATTTCACCGGAGAATCCTTATGGTAATCTACATCGTGTGCATAATCCATACCTACTTGTAACAAAAGGTTAAATCTGTTAATAAAATAACAAATTTCATATAAGAGTGCCTTGCATATTTGATGACGGTAAAACATAGTCCACATTTGTGAATTACGGTAGGGTTTGTCCAGTGGAATTGAAATGGTTTATAGATTTGGGAGGATTGAGTGGAGATGTGTTATTGGCTAGGGTTCATGTAATTTAAATGATAAAACTAATTTGGGGATATAGATCTTGAAAGAGAAAAAGAAACAGGAGAGGTGGAAAGTGATTATTGTGAAAAATAAGTAAAATTACTTAAAGGACTACTAACGCAACATTAATTGACTCAGGGAGTCTATTTACAATTAAAAATAATCTTAAAATGAAATGCTGGTAAGGGTTGAGAGTCCAAATATCACATAGGCCATGGTAAAAGGAGTTTCAGGACCCAACTAAGTTCAAGGTATGAGTAAGCACCTTCTTGAAAATGTACATCACTGCAAGTTAGTCACTGGTTTTTAGTAAAATTTATGATTTACTCCAAAATCTTGTACAAACCCATTCCGTTGACAGCTTGACATATAACGAGTTTCAATAGTTTGATGATTAGATGGAATAATCTATTATATCTATTAGTATTATGTAACAGCCACCAAGGGCATAATGGGCAAAAATAGAAATAGCATAACAGAACCAACATTCAGTGAGCAAAAAGAGGAATTGGTTACAAAGAGGGGACAGGTGGAAACAGAAAATTAGAAGGAAATCGTGCGCAGGTGCGAACATGCAAGGAGGACGAGTATAAGGCTGAAGGACTATCATCTAGGCAAGGGCATGAGAGAAGTGAGTAATTTCCTTACCTTTTGCTACTATTCTTCTTCTCATTATCGCTGTGACCATTCTGCACTGTTGCAGGTGCTTGAACGCGTCGCACCCTCGTCTCTGAGCGCAACCAGCAGCGACGATCCTTTATCCCCGAGCTCGTTGGGGAGGCCGCCGCCCTTGGTGATCGGGAGTGAAGCTTCCTGTGCTCGTTGAAGGAAGACCCTGCGCCACTGTCCTTGCTCTGTTTTCTTGTTCGTTTTCTTTCTTCTGCTACTGAAGTGTTTCATTTGAATTTGGGGGCAAACTTGGTCCTGTTAGCATTTCTTTTGCTGCTTGTAATTACCAAATTATCCTCAGTAATTTATTCGTTACAATTTCTCTCAACAAGGGCACCACAAATATTGTTATCCACGGGACCTAGTCTAGAAAATATCTCCACTATGAAAGTAGGATAACAATATTTGTTTCTCACACTATGAGCATAACACAATCTCACCTAACAAGGATGGAGTACACTGTCTTTCTAGTTTCTCACTATTATTTCTAGTCTCACTCTATGGTGGATATCAATTCTCCCATATACTCTCTATATACTCTTCTCATATTTTTCCCTTCTTTATAGTGAAGGGGAGAAAGGCTTCTTCATAAAGAGATAATGGATCATTAATGCTTGTCACATTTTCAAGACACCTTGAAAAAGCTATCTTCAAATTTCTAGATTGAACTTCATAGTCTTCAAGAATCAAGGAATAATCCCAAGACTTTGGAATGGCCATCATTGAATGTATTCAATGGATCATCTACCAAGATTCATTGGTCATAGTCTCCCATCAATTAAGGAGGGACTCCCAACATCAAGAACCTGAAAAGCGACGACACTGTTTCATCTCAAGTGCTCGGTGGTGATGACCACGTGCCCGCTGTTCCTCCCCAGTTTCTGTGCCCCATTTCGGGACACTTGATGGCTGACCCTGTTATCTTGGCCAATGGAAAGGTTCGCTGGGTTCCGTCTTTTACTTTTCTCTTTCTGTCGATAAAGATTACTTCTTGTGATAAAGATCACTTCTTGTTTATTATAGCTCCTGCGGTTTAGCTTTGCAAAAGTATTTTTAATAGGAATAATGTGCTAATTTCCATTAATCAAAAGTTAAAAGAAGCAGGCTAGATTATATTAATGTACCACTAATTAGAACAGCTGCTTCATTTTGTCTTTATTTGCCTTGTTATGCTAGCGAGCAAATACCGATTAGGTGTTTGTTCTACACCATTTTTGTTTTTCCTCTGCGCTTGATTGATCTCTGGGATCAAATGAGATGAAGTGAATGGTTGCATGTTTGTTTAGTTATTTGCATTTAAGATCACATTTTTGGAGATTGAGAATTAGTTATGTTGTTTGAGTGAGTATAAAGGATTTAGCAGGATTGCAAGATGGAAAAAAAAATTGGGATCACTCAGTTGCTGTATGCCTAAATTGATTTAAAGAATGTTTGTTTTTTAATCATTTGTTACACATTGGAAATCATGATTTTCGGTGTATGTTTTGATATGCGTACATTGTTTATGGGACTCGTTTTAATTTTCTCTAAATTTATATCCCTTTTCTTCAAGTATCCCCAGTTTAATGTACTCATTGATGTATTAATTTTGATCGGCCATTTATCCAAAAATGGCTGAATGAAGTCCATAGAACTTGCCGCCAAACCCATCAAGTCCTCTCTCATACTATCCTTGCTCTTAATTCCTTGGTCAAAGACTTGATTTTGCAGTGGTGTAAGGACCACGAATTTGAGCCACCAAAGCCTATTAGAGAAGACACTAAAGAAGGAAATGAAGGGCTAACTGATACACGCATAAACCGTCTGAACTCGTTACTCCACAATCTGACATTGTCTGCCTCCGATCAAAAAGAAGCTGCGAAAGAGCTTCGGCAGCTGTCAAAGCAAATCCCTGCATTCCGAACCCTGTGTAAGGACTCGGATTTGATTAAACAATTGCTCTATCCGCTATCAGCCGGCACAGCTCTCGTCGATTCGCAGCTCCACGAGGACTTGATCACAACTGTGTTCAACATCTCAATTCCCCCTGAAAATGAGAAAATGCTGGCCAAGGACGTGTTAGTGATATCAGAATAGATTCTTCTTCCTATGTACATGCAAAATTGGGCACTAACAGTCAAAAGAATATAGAGTAAAAATAGAAGATTGACGCTGAGAATTTTTAAAACCTACTCAACTTGAGAAGTAAAAACCCATGAGACCTAGTCCAGAAAATATCTCCACTATGAAAGTAGGATTACAATATTTGTTTCTCTCACACAATGAGGATAACACAATCTCATTTAACAAGGGTGGAGTACACTGTCTTTCTAGTTTCTCACTAGGATTTCTAGTCTTACTCTATGGTGGATATCAATTCTCCCATGTACTCTCTATATACTCTTCTCATATTTTTCTTTTCTTTATGGTGAAGGGGAGAAAGGCTTCTTCATAAAGAGATAATGGATCATTAATGCTTGTCACATTTTCAAGACACCTTGAAAACGCTATTTTCAACTTTCTAGATTGAACTTCGTAGTCTTCAAGAATCAAGGAATAATTACAAGACCTTGGAATGGCCATCATTGAATGTATTCAATGGATCATCTACCAAGATTCATTGGTCATGGTTTCCCATCAATTAAGGAGGGACTCCCAACAAATCTCCCTCCTGACTTAATTGAGGGGTATCATTAATCCAACTCCTTTGCCACAGTCTGTTAACTTCTTAACTGAAACTGCCTTGGTCAACATGTCGTACCAGTTGTTATCTGTATGAATCTTCTCTAGCTGCAACTCACCATCCTCCAAAGCATTTCGTATCCAATGATAACAATAATCAATGTGCTTCGTTCGAGAATGAAATGTAGGATTCTTAGCTAGGTGGATTGCACTTGGTTGTCATATATTTTATCTCTTTGCCAGCTTCAACTGCGACAATGTACTCTGCCTCAGTTGTTAATAAAGCAACACATCTTTGTAACTTGGATTGCCAAGATACAGCTCCCCCGGAAAAGTAGTTAGATACCCTGATGTTGATTTTTTGGAATCTACATCTCCAGCCATGTCTGCATCTGTGTATCCTACCAACACAGGATCTTCGTTACCAAAACATAAACATCTTTTGGTAGTTCCCCTCAAATATCTCAATA
Organism: Nissolia schottii; assembly: GCA_003254905.1. NCBI lineage: Eukaryota > Viridiplantae > Streptophyta > Magnoliopsida > Fabales > Fabaceae > Nissolia > Nissolia schottii. The sequence continues at coordinate 15,661 of QANU01062787.1, forward strand.
TCCATTTCACTGCATTCCAGTGATCTTTGCCAGGACTGGCAAGAACCCACTCACAACACCCACTGCAGGGGCAATATCTAGTCTTGTGCAAATCATGGCTATCAAATATTTGGTTGATATCTTAGAGAATGGGCCTCCATCAACAATAAAGGATGTTGCATCAGCAATATTCAAACTATGCACTGAATATGAGAATAAAGGGAGGACTGTGAGAGAAGGCGCGGTTCAGGTTATGCTGCACAAGATCAGGGACAATGTTATGGTTAATGAGTTGTTGGGTGGAACTGCTCTCTAACCACCAAAAGGCTGTCGATGCGTTGTGCAGTCATGACGCTGTCCCCTTCCTGCTCAATAAAATAAGGGAGAGCGAATTGGAGTCCGTCAAGGAAAAGTGTGTCGCGATTTTGTACACAATCTGCTTCAGTGACAGGACAAAGATGCAAGAAATTGGAGATGATCAGATAGCCAATGGTACATTGTCTGAGCTTGCAAGACGTGGCACTTCAAGGGCCAGGAGAAAGGCTATTGGAATTCTTGAGAAGCTTGAAATCCCTACCTTGTTGAAGCATATATGAGGGCCTTTGTTTGGTAATCGGTTAAAAAAGTGAATAAACAATTCTTTTAATGTGAAAAACTTCTAAAGAAGAAAACAATCCCCCAAATTTTTGTTCATCTTGGATTCTTTTAAGAGGATGGCAAAGCCGATTCCTTAGTGAAATTAGGCCTATAGAAAAATACAAACTGCTTCTTTGTATGAATTTCTTGTATTCTGCATCGAAAATATTTGTTAACTATGAATAAGAGATATAGAGGTTCACATATTATAGTGTACATTTTGTGCAGCAGTACCTTGTAAGCATGCGACTTTCTTTCTTTCTATGTTTTTTTATGTTGTTTTCCTTCTTCTGTGCCAAAGCCAAGGTCTTTTTTCTTCTTTCATTTCAGTACCTGACTACCTTTGATTGTTGTTTTGATATCCAAAACAAGTTGCTGCTAACTATTTTTTTCACTTGGCAAGCCAGTGTTGAGTGCTGACATTTTATAACCTGATTGTATTTTGTTGATGGCACTGTTCTGAGGCATTCAATATGGGCCATGTTAATTGAATTTTTGAGCTTGTAAGATGAGTTTTGTGTCAACATTTAAGTTACATTTCAACATAATTGCTAACCTCAAACATGATTCGTATTTACATGAGATTGTCATATAAATGAATGGTGAAATACTGAACATAATTATCTCTTTTTTCATTTTTAAAAGGAGAGGATCTTGATCCGATAAGGCAAAAGTAAACATTAGACTGTAGTTTTTCTTTGTGCTTTATATAACTACTACTCCATCCAAACTTCATATTGTGAGAGCAATGATTAAGACAAAATTAAAAATGGTAAACCAAATAGACCTTATAGAGTGAAGCATCAAACAAATCCAGGCGGAGCAGGAACTCCTAAGGGTCATTTTCGTGGGCTATAACACTAACTAGTGGCACTGCTCACATTAAAAAAGACCATTCACATGTTCTCGACCCCTTCAAGGGCTCCACTGAAGTTCAAAAGGAATCAACGAGTTAAACAAGGAAACTGCTAGCCTAAAATCTTTATGATAGAATGACTTTTTCGCACTAATTTTGGAGACAAAATAAAGATAGTAATAACATCAGTACATCGGTACATCAGTACATTAAACAAGAACAAGAAGAGCGACGAAGGGTGTCAATCTCGCTTTAAATTTTGGACTGGAATCGTATCATATGTAAGGAACATTTTTCCTCTGGATTAAAGAACTTGTTCATCAACTATGTTGATATTGTTTTCTTGGATTTTTAGTCAGTATCGAATAAACGACTTCAGTCGTACAAGATCGCAATTCGGAGAATGAATTGAAGTGGATTTCTTGTGTGAGTTTTCAAATTAAGAGTGACGGTTTTTTGAACTTTTAGTCCAGACAAATAAACGACTTTGACCAATTACTATAAAATCTCACCTCGAGAATTAAAGT
>QANU01062799.1:0-18578 GCA_003254905.1 Nissolia schottii
AGAAAGAAAGTAAGAAGAGAAGAGACACGAGTGGGAATGGAATGGAAGAGTGAGTGAAAGTAGAGAGAAGGAAGGAAGGGAGGGGAGTACCGGCAACTACGGATATATGCATGTCTCTGTAACGATCGACAAAAATGTCGACCGTGTCCTTGAAAGCCTTGTGATCCAACAGCAATGTCGTTATGTCTTGAAACATTATTCCTGCACATTTTTAATTATTTTTTATTATTAAATATAATAAATAAATAAAAAAACTAAACATAGGTGCAGATCTGTTCGATAAAAGTTCAAAAAAGAAACTGGAACAACGCGATAAAAGGAAAACATGCGAGGAAGCAGAGACTGCAACCAAAAAGAGAAAAAGAAAACATTGCAGAGTTAAAATATCAATTAAAAAAAAGGGAATGGAGAAGAAAGAAAACCTTGTTTGGGGAAATGAGGGACAACTCTGATGGCTTGAGAAATGGCTTGAAGCCGTGGGTCTCCCTTCAGCCCATTCTCTTCCGCGAACATTTTTCTTTTTTTTTTTTAGTTCCTCTCTCTGTCTCTGAGTCTGTGTTTCTCTGCCTTTCAGTGTTTCCCTCTCTCTCTGTATACGTTGTGTTGTGCTGTGTTAACTGTGAAGTGTTTGAGTAAAATCCAAAAAATAACTTGTTTGTTTTTTTTCCCTCCGAAAAAGTGTTTATTGTGTAGAGGAAGGAGAAGGAGGAGGAGGAAAGAGGTTTTGGGGGTTCAGAGTAGCAGAAGAGAGCGTTTTAGTTTGAAAATTTTGTTCGAGCTTCCTTCCTTATTTATGCTACTCACAAGCCCCATACACAACACCGTACACTGTAAACCAAGAGAAATATTTAAATGTTATTAAATTATATTTATTAAACTATATTTAATTTGAGGTGAATTTTTAAATATTTTATAAAGTAAATATTTTATGTCATCGTATTTATTTATTTTTAATAATTTTTATAATTAAATTTATTAAATTTTATGTTTTAAATGATTGTAATAAATTTTTTATTGATTAAATTATTAAAATAGTCAAATTATAAAAAATTTAAAGATTTATAGATTATTTAAATTTAAAATGTATCTCTTTATAAATATTATATTAAAAAATATTAATTTAGTGCATTAAATTATATAATGAATTATATTTTAATAAAATTTAAAAAAATTAATTATAATTTTTTAAAAAATAAATAAATTAAATAATATAAAATATTATTTCATAAAATATCTTAAAAATTACATTGATTTAAAATTTATTGTATAAACGTTATTTATTATTAGTTTTTCACTTTTTATATATTTTTAAATACTTTAAATAAATTAACAATTATATTTATAAAATATATATTAAATATATTACACAAGGATATAAATAATTTTAGTAAACTAAACTCGTTTTACCGCCACGTCACTTTTCCCCCTCATCCATGTCACGCGCTCTTTTTATTCCGTCTGTGTTTTCTTTTTTGTTTTTCTTGACTATTTTTCCCTCTGTCTTCGACATTTTTTTTTTGTAAACTTTTTTTGTTTTTGACAATGACTAACTGTTAGTTCAATATTATTATTCTCCATTGAGGAAAAAATAAAATAAAACGCTTCTATGTTACATCATAAACAAAAAGTTCATTGTAGCGTTGATCCTACAATTTTTTACAAAATCATCTTTGATTTTTCAACATTGTTTCTGTTAACATTTTCGCTATTCATTTAGCAAAATAAAAGGAATATCAAGTGCCAATTTTACGTATGTTTATTTAGAATTTAGCTGAGAAAAATATTCTTTAAGAAATTTAATTTGAAATGATTTGAAATTTTTTAATATTTTAGATGCATTAGACACTTAACTTTTTTGTTTTTTAATAAAAATTAAAAGTATAGGTTAACACAACCCCTTGATTTAACATGTGATAAAAATAAAACAATGTTATTTTATATTTAAGAAACTAATTATTTATTAGAGGGAGGTTAGTGTTTGTGCCGATTGGCGAGTGAAAAAAGAGACCTTTAGGGTGTGGGGTGGGGGAAAGGTGGGATTAAGGGTGGACATGGATCGAATTGGAGGGTTTAACTTAAATAGATTTGACATATTTTAAAATTATTTACTTTGAGTTTAGACTTATTATTTGTTATAAGCTTTTTTTTAAAAAAAATTGATCTGACCTTTTAAAAAAATCGTACATGACCCAAAAGTTTATTTACATATCTACTTGAAACAAAAATCAATAAAAATCTTTAATATTAGTTTGTCATTGAAGTTATACATTAGATGTATTTAATTAAGTCATTAATAAAAAAATAGAAGAAAAAAGATTTATTCAGCCTTTTAAGTTTAACACGACTAAAATAAACATGAAAGAAGATAAATTACATTAATAACTAAAAAAAAATCACTCTACAAATATTGAAGTGATATAACAAGAGAAAATAAATTAATAGGTATTATGTAACAGACCAAAAGATGAAGCAGTAGATGTCTAAGTCTGAGACAAAGGCAAATAGATAAAGAGTCAAGGAAGAATAATAAATTCTAATTTTAAGGGGAGTGAGAGAGATGAAAAACAAAAAGATTTTAAATATGATTCGTTCATATTACAAGAATATAGTAAGATTCTTTTTATTCAAAAATAAAAAAATATATCTTCTTTTTTATAAATAGACCGACTCATTGAACCTAATAATTTTTTTTATAACATTTAGTTTGACATATTTAATTACAAATAGTCTGACTTATTTATCAAATGTGTTAGATTGAGGTAAACTTTAAATGTGATATAGGTTAACCCTTTTTAATTTTTGATGGAGTGTTACGTTAATCTTTGTGAAAGAAAAAAAAAAAAAAGATATAAATATTTGAGTGTGATTAGCAGAGAAGTAAGTAATATAGTATTGGAGTGGGGGAGTGACGCGCGGGAAGAGGAGCGTGGGAGCAGCCATTTGATTTGGATTTTTATTGGATTCGGGAGGGTATGAGGAGGCCCCAGGAGACGTAGGAGCAGGCACTGTTCACGCGCACGCCGAGGGTACCGTAAAAAAAATATAGAAAAGAACATGATAACATGATCATTAATACCCTCCCCCCTTTAGACCATCCATCACATCTCCAAGATTGCAAAGATCCTCTCTTTCCCATCTTCCAATGCCCCCTCCTTCCTATCTTTCTCCTCTCACATATCATAGCTGTCACCTATTGCTTCATTCATGCACATTAAAATAATGTTTTTACTCTCCCCACCCCCCAATTGACAAATTAATAATTACATCAACCGTGCCTACAGGTGAGGTCCATCTCATCACTCTGCTCATCATATCAATCTATTTTTTAATTTATTTACTTTTTATAAATGTAATTTAATATTTTAAAAATAAAAAATATTAAATATTATTTATAAAAATAAATAAGTTTAAGATAATTTAAAACTCATTTTGAAACTTAAAAATAATAATTCTTATGTTTTTTATGCTTTAAAACACTTTGAATGTTACTTAAAAATAAAATAAAGTAAAAATATATGATTTTTGTTTTAAAGTATAAAAACCTTAAAAATTCATTTCTTGTCATAAAAGTAAAAACTGTAAGTTTATACTCATTTACATTTTTTTAAGACTTATGAGTTGAGTGAATTTTACATTGATAGATTTTATTTAGTTCTCTTAAAAAAAAAAGAGAGATAATTCAATAATTTTATTATCCTAATGCTTTAATATGTTTGGAATCTTTAGACAACTGCATTCACTTGACTTTTCTATTCTAACCTTCTGTTCATCTACTCATGTCGACACTCTTCACCCAAGTCATATCATGTCATATTTGAAAGGAGTTGCATCATATCGAACTGAAAAAATGCATCATGTCACATCAAAAACTATATTGCTTCTTCAACTTTCAATCAAATAATTAATTCATTCAACCCAGCTTTAACTATTATGCTAGCTATAAAAATAATTTTTTTATTACTTATGAATTATGACAATTTTATGTAAGCAAAAAATTTGTGAGATTTTAGATATGAAAAATTACTTAAATATTTTCATATCAATACAAATAAATTATAGTATAATTTTAAAATTATTTTCTTTACACTAAATAACATTTGCATTTTTATGATTATCTTTTACAAAGTGTCAGATATTTTTTAGTAGACTCTTACTTTTTATAACATTAGATAAGCTGTTAAATAGGTTGATAAATTAAATCTTCTAAACAATTTTTTTTAATTGTATATACTATGGACCAAACCTCCATATATGTTCGTATGAGTCCTCAGTCAAAATATATTTAGATAAGATTCTAAATTAAATTAGTTAATTATTTAAACATTGTTGGTATTACTCTTGAGTCATGAGCAATGAGCTTGTGAACCATATCATCACCCATTCATATTGGTGAATTGGTCAAATATATCTAATATCTACACATTCTTTTTGGATTGTGCAAGTTTTCATGCCATTTGATCGATTTCGAGTACAAGTTGATGATTTACTTTACTAAATACTCAAAGACTCTAATCAACTAATATTTATAATAACATTAAACTCTTTTATAATTAGTCGTTTAGCCTTATGGTATTGACTAGCAATATTTATAATGGACTTGCCTAGCAACCAATTGAATCCAACATCATTATCGTTCATTTGTTAAGTGTTCAAATATTGACATTATAAGAGTAGTTTAGAATACCATATGAGAAGATCATTATGAGCTATAAATGATATGTTTCAAGTTTAACTTCAATACTTTTGTACTAAGAAACCTTAGCTTTCTTTAAATCTAACGACCAATCAATGGATCGAGCTCATCCAATACTTGATTGCTCCACCTTCCTAAAATTCTTTCACTTATATTTAGCATGTGGCTGATGTGTCCATTCCCTGATTTTGCTTCCTTTGAAGCTTTAATATTAGAAGCATACTTACCAGGAAAAGAAAAGGGATTTTTTACTTATATATGGCATCCAACTTTTTATAATCCCATAATATGGTGGCTGGGGAAAAATTACGAATGTATCGGCGGATTTGTTGAAATCGCTACTCTGTGTGATGATTTCAGAAAAATCCGAATTTAATTTTTTTTTAGGGTCTGAAATCGCCACCCAGGGTGGTGATTTCACACAAAAATTAAATTTTTTTTAAAACCGTGCTATGAAATCGCCACAATATATGCTAATTTCAGAGTCTGAAATCGCCATACATCATGGAGATTTCAGGCTCTAAAATCGGCATATATTGTGGCGATTTCAGGGTAAAAAAATAAAAATTATTTAATTTCGGGTCTATAAAGGGAAGTGAATAGCTCATTCACTCATTCACTCTCTTATTTCATACTATCATTCTTGAATTCTCTTGCTTCCTCTTGCTGATTGAGTGGTAATATTCATAGTGTGTGATTATTTTTTATAGTGTTGCTGCATATATTTTTTATGATGGTGAAGTTAGAAAAAGTAATGTTGAGGTTAGCAGTTTAGGGTTAGATTTAGGGTTAGGTTTCAAAATGAAAATACAATTTTACAATGAAAGATAACAATGAAAATTACAATCACATGCACAATTTGTTCAATTTTGATGGGTACAGGTACATTTATAGTTGTTCATGAAAATCTTGGTGCATCGGTGCCTCTGTAGGGGTATATCTGTTGGGTGCCTTAATATTCTGACGGTCACGAAGATCATACCCCTGCTCACCTGCGTTGCTGGTACTTGCTCCATCGTGATTGCTCCGGCGTCCCATCCACCGCATCATTCGTCATTGTACTCCATGAATTCCCCTCGGGCCAGGTCTGGGCGACAGTTGCCTCGGAGGTGCATCAGGCTGGGAGTTATCGTTGGTCATTGTCTGATGCATCCTCAGGCAGCTCATTCAAATTAAACCCTGCCCTAACCCCGGTACCAAAACCTGAAGGTACCTCTACGTACTTTCACACGATTAATATCAACCGATCTTCTTGGTGAGCGTACGCGTGGCTCACTATGTCTTGAAGAAGATCCTACGTGGAAGGATCTTCTACCTAACAAGTGTTGCTCATTGTACATTTCACCAAAAAGAGGGGATTGAACGTGGGGTTTGTACGGAGGTGAAGTGACTTCAACAGTGATATCAAGTGGGTATGACGTCACTGTAACTTCATCAACTGGATGTTGGGGAGGTTCTGTTGACGAGGGGTTAGGGTTAAATGGGTCAAAGTCCTCATCAATCTCATATAATTGTTGAGCTATTTGTTCGCCTAGCCAGACATATAAACCAGGTTGTGTAAGGGGATCTGTTTGGGGGATCAGAGCATATGTATGTGCCTGTGGTGGCGGAGCAAAGAAACCATCATGGGGCGGTATGTACAAACCGTACGGACCCTCATCAAAGAAGCCATGTGGTTGGTGCACGAGCATTGTACCATGCGGTGGCGAAGGATAATATTCTTGCCATACATCAGGTACCTGCTGATGGTCGTAGATTTGTCTAAGAAATCTATGACCATGAACCAGATACTATTGCCAGTACTGCATGGTTGGTCTGTAATTAACAAGTCTATCACCGACCAATGCCGCGTGGTTAGCCCACATCTGGATCCAAGGATGATGCCTTTGCACCCAGTTAAGAGCCAGCAACGCTTGCGGATTTCCCCTCAGATCAACATTGTGCGAGCGGCCCAGAATATTGCAACTAGACCTAGAAGGCACCATCTGAACCATCCCAAATTGTCGGAGCATGCGATCAGCAGCATGCCACTCAACAATTTCAAAGCATATTAATGGGTATACTACCGACCACGTATCCTGTTTACTCTTCACTTCCACAAGTATGATTGCGGCAATCTGGGGTTGACAATATGGCTACCATATAAACTACACAAAAAAATGATTACATTCAAATAGATTGACAGTTAGGTTAACGATGCACTTAATAATTACTAAGGTTTTAGGGTATTATTCTGTACATGGTCTGGGGCCATATCGTCTATTGCTCTTCTACATTCCTTTACTGTAATGTTGTGAACGTTAGGAATGTACTCATAGTCGACCCACCTGCAGTAAACAAAAAATTAGGCTTAATAAACCAGATTAAAGGTGGTTCTATTAAACTAATGTTAAATAATGATACTGTCAACTAAATAAGCAATTACCTTGCCGCAAGGGGAAACTGGAAGACATTCGGGTCATGTGGGTTTGGTGCAAGTGTTGGAAAGTTGTGAAATGCCCACACTTGAAGCAGCACCATACAACCACAATTCCCCTACAGTTTGCGCGCAAAGCGCTACACAATGCTCTTTGGAGCATGGCTAAAATTGCTGAACCCCAACTATACCTTCCTAGGCCACCCAAATATCTAATGATGGCCAAGTACTTGGAATGGATCCAGTTGCCATGCTTATTGCAGAACAAGATACTGTTAAACAGACGCAGAATGTACCCACGCGCATGCCATATCAATATCCGACCCATGTCATACTGGTCAATGTTGTCGCATATATCAGCGCCAAAATTGTTATTCAACCAGACCGAACTAATAAACGATCTTTCTATATCTTCAAGACCAGGTGTGACTCATAGAAGTTCCTGGCATAAGTTTATAAGACCTGGTCTCATAAACACAATTTTTGTGGAGGTTACAGCTTCGCCCTCTGACCCAATCCCAAGGGTCATGTTCACATCCTCCAGCGTGATGTCACACTCACCATGTGGGAGATGAAATGTGTGGGTCTCCGGCCTCCACCGCTCGACAAGAGCAAAAGTCCTTGGTTCACCCCAATATGGCCTAGCAAGGACGCTTGTAGTAAACCAACATTCTGTAGGTACGGATGTATGAGGACGTTTGGTGGCTCAATGACCCCGTGTCTAGTCCGCAACCGCCGTGCAACGTGTATCAATAACAATTGACATTAGATATTGTATATAATATGATCAGGGAGTTGGTTAGGGTTAGACGTAGGATGAGGCTTAACATTTAGGGTTATGGTTAGGTTTACAATTATGGTAATACGTAGGCTTAGGTTAAGAGTTAGTGTTAGGTTAAGGGGTAGGTTAAGGGTTTATGTTTATTATTAGGTTAAGGGTTATGTTAAGGGTTAGGTTTATATTTAGGTTTAGGTTTAGGTTAAGGGGTAGGGTTAGGGTAAGGTTAAGGTTTAGGGCAGGGTAAGGCTTAGGTTAAGAGTTAGAGTTAGGTTTAGGGTTAGGGTTAGGGTAAGGCTTAGGTTAAGAGTTAGGGTTATGGTTAGGTTAAGGGTTTAGGTTAGGGTTTATGTTTAAGGCTTAGGCTTAGGGTTAGAGTAAGTGGTAGGGTTAGGGTTAGGTTTAGGGGTTTAAGGAGGGTTTAGGTTTATGGTTTAATGTAGGGTGTGTTACTTAATACATTATATTTATGGTTAGGTTTAGGGTTAGTGAGATTTATGTTTTAGGCTAGGGTTATAGTAAGTGGTAGGGTTATGGTTAGAGTAAGTGTTACGGTTAGGTTTAGGGTTTTAAGGAGGGTTTAGGCGTATGGTTTAAGGTAGGGTGTGTTACTTAATACATTAGATTTATGGTTAGGTTTAGGGTTAGTGAGATTTATATTTAGGGTTAGGGTTAGAGTAAGTGGTAGGGTTAGGGTTAGGGTAAGTGTTAGGGTTAGGTTTAGGGGTTTAAGTAGGGTTTAGGTTTCAGTTTATGGTTTAAGGTAGGGTGTGTTACTTAATACATTAGATTTATGGTTAGGTTTATGGTTAGTGAGATTTATGTTTAGGGTTCGGGTTAGAGTAAGTGGTAGGGTATATATATTTTCTCATAAGCATAAGGTATTCTTTTTTTCCAAAAGAGTTTAATATGCTTTAATAATAATAATAATAGTAATAATATATATATATATATATATATGTGTGTGTGTGTGTGGGGGGGGGGGTAATTGTTAAGGGTTAAAAATAATAATATTCTTGTTTAGGGTTAATTTTAAGGTTTAGGGTTAGGATTAGGTTGATGGTTAGGATTATACTACTAATACTTCTAATACTAATATTTCTAATACTAATACTACTAAAACTAATACTAATACTACTAATACTAATGCTAATACTTCTACAGCTAATACTTCTACTAATAATTGTTAGTTTTATTATTATGGTTATTATCATTATTTTTTTTATTATTAATGTTATTATTATTATTAATAATATTAAAGCACATTAAATTCTTTTGAAAAAAAAGAATACCTTATACTTATGAGAATATATATATATATATATATATATGAATAATTAGTTCTTTATTAATTTAAAAATTTAAAATCTTATTATAATAACTATTAGTAGTGTTATGAGTCGTGAGTAGTATATAATAATGTTTAGTAGTAGTATATAATAATATTCCTCTGTCATAATTAATTGTTTTTATTATTTATTCCCTTTTCATAGTAATAATAATAAAAAAACAACAATAATAATAATAACAATAATAATAATCATAATAATAAAATAATATATTAATATATATATATATATATATATATATATATGTTATATCTGTGTCGCTACATCTATATCTATATCTATATACCTAAATAATAATAAAATAATATATTTGTGCCGCTACATCTATATATATATATATATAAATAATAATAATAATAATAAAATAATATATATATATATATATATATATATATGTTATATCTGTGCCGTTGTACACACGCATATATAAATAATAATAATAATAATAATAATATTATTATTATTATCAGTAAAAGGGCATAAAAAATGCTCTATCACTTAGGGTTAAATATCAATTATTACTTAATACATTAAATTTAAAATTTAAAAATGTATATTATCTTATAAATATTATTATATATCTGTTAAATATTATTATGATATTTACATATATCTGTTAAAGCCCCTATGCATATCAAGTATTGAGGTAAATTTTAAACCAGAGAAAGAAAATATATAAATTATGCAAAAGACACAATTAAAATTATAATAACTATATGCTAAATAATTTCTTAATAGAATAAATAAAAAATATATTAATAACAATAATAATAATAAAAGAGAGTGAATGATAATAATAATAATAATAATAATAATAATAATAATAATAATAATAATAATAATAATATAAATATAAACCTGATTATCCTGTAGGATATTTTCTGAAATGTGTAACAATGGGTTCATAGTGTCATCTCCCTTTCTCACCATCGTGATGATTTTTTTTCTAAACTAGAGATATAAAATTTACAGTGTCATCGTTACAACCGGTTTGAAATGAAAAAATTAATAACTTAACTGTAATTGTAAAAAAATAAGTTAAAAGTACAATGAAAAGCAAAAAAAAAAAAAATTATGTACATAAAACTCATAAAATTAAAATTATACAAACAAAAATGGAAGAAGTATGAGAAAATGTATAATGGATGCAACAAAAAAAATATGGAACGTGATAGCAGAAGTGGAGGCAAAAAAAGAAGAAAAAACCAAGCAGCAATGGAGGGAAAAAAGGGGAAGCAAAAATGGCTGAGGTATTTTCGGCTTGGGGGGACCAGATATAGGTGAAGAAGTGAAGAGAAATGGAAGAATTGATGAGGTCCATGCATTGGGAATGAGCGCAGTCTGAAATCGTCGTGGGACCCGCCGATTTCAGAGCCTCCGTCAAGCACCACCACGTGTCACCCCCCACGCCTCCCTCTGTCCCCCCACTCCATTGCATGCCTCTCACGCAGCTTCCCATGCGCTGACACCCTCTCCCCTCTCTGAAATTGCCGCTGGGGCCCCCGATTTCATATTCCTTTTTCTTTTTTTCGAATTTTCTGAAATCGCCCTGAATAGTGGCGATTTCAGAAATTTACCCCATACATCCGTAAATTGTTATTTTGGCCCATATATTCGGATTTCTCTCTCTCTCAAACCACATAAATGTCAAAACTCCGTAAGAAAAAGACACAATAAAATAACTTGGTCTTAAAAATTTAAAATTAGGGGGATAAAATCTTATATGGTAAAAACTTGAAATAAACTTTTTAAATTCTAAGAAATTACTTTGTATGCGCTAGAATGAAGTCAGATTGAAATGAAATAATGAGATTCTCTAGATAAAATTTGCGTTGGGCGTTATTTTAAAAAAAAATAAAAATAATCAAACAAGTTTATTAGGCATCTATTAACACGCATGTTATTTATATGTTAATTTTCAACCTTGTATGTAGCAGCAGCTACCTATAAACGTGCCGTTAATTATGTAGGCTTCCATCTTTATAGGCTTGGTTTGAAGAGGATTGAAATTTTCTCAAAAAGTGTAGAGTAAATGCATACAGCTTATCCATTTAATTAATCAAAGGCTCAGATAATGACATATCGGCACTCCTCATATATAACCAAGGCTCAGATAATGACACAACAAGAGGGACAAAAGATCCAGCCAGAAAAACCACCACCACCACAACCATTAATGGGGGACCTTCCCATTTTCCATCGTTGATCTCCTGTCTCCAGCACACCACCTATTATTATCAACATTGAAGCTCAAAAACAAAAAAAATTAAAGCAATTATGGTGACATATAAATCCAATTGGTGCTTGGCAAAACAATGGGAACCGATTTATAATTGTGCAATCACACACACACACACACACACACACACACTAGCTATGTTTGGTACTGAAGTAATTAGGACTTAAGGCATGATGGATCAATGCGATGGACTAAGATCTTCTTAGGATTGGGGGCCCCACCTTAATGTGAGTGCATATGATTTCGCTTAATCAATTGGTATTTTTATAACGACCGGCGACATGGTAGTGACTCATTTTATTTTTAATGATGCGGTGATACTTTTAGTCACTCAAGATAATGAAAAAACGCTTTAGCTAATCGTCAATTATTTTATGTGAATTGAGATATTGTAAAAGAATTAATTGCGGTTACAGATTGTGAATAACTTAATTAGAGCACCCAATTGGTATTTTAATGTCTATAGGGTTGGACCGTACTATGGCCTATATGGGCCTAGATTTTGAGCTTTTTCTCCCTTATCTGGAAAGAGGCATCATCCTATTCCACCTAACCCCAACCAAATCTTTTAATTTTTATGTTTGTACACTTTATGGGTAATCATAACCTGACAGATACCACCTTGATTTGTTTAATATTAAGAATTAAGAATTAAATTCAACCAATACCTTAACGGCTTAACAGATCCTTTCATAATCTGGAACATTTCTTTAGTATTTTTCTTGATCTGCACCGTTTCTTGGCTTTTAGTCACCGCAAGTGGATTTTAAAAATACCTAGTACAGGATAACGATATAGATAGAAGATCTTGGGGCTTGCATGCTTGCTTATCAAGAAGAAGGGTCCCTTTTTTTATTTTATTTTATTATTATTTCATGGTATGCTATAATCAAGCTTTGTGGAATGTGTAGTTTCAAATTTAAATCACATTTCATTGGTTTTGTGAGATATTAGTTTAAGTAATTACTATTAATATTCAAGATAATGCTTGACGCAGAAGCTCTTATGTTTGTATGTAGGAAAATCATATTTTTAAACCTTATTAATATCGATATAAAAAAAAAGTTTCTTGTGCTAGATTTATGATGAATTTGTGTGGATATCTGAAAATTATATGTGAAAAGTTTGTGTATTCAAATATGTAATATAATAAAGATTTAATTTTAATGTAACCTCAATATAATTTTTTTTTACTCAATTCTTAATTATTAAAAATATTCATTTCATTTCACTTTAACGGTCTATTTGCTACTTTTTATAATTTTAAAATATTTATTTATTTACAATATTTAAGTGTAATTATTTTTTTGAAATAAGTACATCCACTTAGATAATTTCAAAATCTTGAATGGTGATTAATTGTTATTGATGGTGGATACTTTCAAAAAAAAATCAAATAAAAAATAATTATTTCATGATTATAGTGTATTGTAGAAGTGCACATAAGATAGGGATACTTTCTTACTTTTCTTTAAAAAAATCCGTACCATATTTTCCGTATCTTCCAAAATGATGGAATTTCTGGATGTTACTACTATGTTATTAAGGTAGGCGTTTTTTAACCAAAAAAAAAGAAGAAAAAGAAAAAGGTGGGCGTTAAACATGTGGCTAGTTGCATATTCTAATATTTGATAACTTTGATTTAATACGCTAGCGGATCTGTGGAGGGGACAAAGGGTCCCATTCTTAATTTGATTTAATATTACACCCGTTGTTGATTAATTTCCTAATTCATTATTAATATCACTTTTTCATTTCTATTATAAAAAAACTTGATTAACTCAGTCTAACTCAATTTAAGGTGCGTATAAAAGACAAAATTTTCAACATTTTTTTTTCTATTCACATAACTTAAATTTAGGATTATTAATTAACAGATCAAGCCTGACAACATTTTGACCAACTCACTTGGTAGTTTCTTTGTCTATGTAGTAATCTCGTTTTGTTTTTATATTTTATTTTATTTTTAGACAAAGGAAGGTGGACTGATTGTAGACAAAGTCAGAAACCACAATGCAACTACCAATCATGACTAACTAAATTCAACAAGAGTGTTAAGCCACATGGGTTGGGAGGATCATACACATAGTTATCTAACATGATTCAAATCAATTAAATCGCCATTGATGATTGAAAGAGACATCCTAGCTTTTAATGATACCCTCCTACAAATTAGGTCGTTTGTCAAAAGACATTTAAAACACATTGTAAATTTGCCTTAAGAAGTAAAGTCAGCATTGATTAGGAATGGGAACAGTGGTGGATCTACGTTAGTTTGGGCCCTTCAAATCTGCAAAGGTGAAAAGAAAAGGGATGATGGTAGCTTAGGCCGGTGCATAGCCCATGCAAAATTTGGCATGGAAGATGTAGCTCCACTATGCAAATTAACCAATTCGTTTCTATAATTTATTAGGTTTCTTCTGCATTTAAGGAATGAAGTGGCATGCATTGGGGTGTATGTGATGTTGTGTTTTTCTTTTTAATGATCTTGAATTGAGGATAGAAAGTTTAAAGTGAAAACTTTAAATCATCACACTCAAAAAGTTGACGTTGTTGTGTATGTGATGTGATTAATCAAGATAGAGCCATAAAAAGCACTTGAGACGTCTAATTAATGGTGAGCATTTGTGTATAATTAAGTTGTATTAAATTCTCATATTTAAAGAGCTATATTTAATTAATGGTAAAAAGTCGTGAAATTCTCATAAGCTAAGATTCATTTCTATTGTTATTGTTGTATTATGTACAAGCCATAACACGAATCTAATCAACAAAACATAAATGACTTGAATTCAGAGAGCCATGGCAACATTTGCATGTTCAGAACTTGTTTTTGAGGCCAAAACCTCAAAGCCACACACGCACACACACACATATATATATATATATATTTTGCATGTTTAACCCTGTATCATCCTCAAACTAGATTAACTCTTGTGTCCTAAAATATACTCCATTCATTCATAATAATTGTGAACTGACAAAATTAATATATTGTTAAATTTACACATAATGACCACATTTGTTAAAGTAACGTTCATAGTGTAATTGTATAGCAAATGTGCAACGATAGAAACATGGAACAATAGACCTCACTCGCCACAACCCCACATGAACATGTATCATAAAAGAGAAGTGTAAGGTGAGTACTCCCTTCTCATCCTTGGGTTCTGCCTCACTAGATTTTTTCAAAGGGAATTTTAACCAGGCTTACTCTGTTTCATGCCAGACTCTTCAATGGCGTGGGGTCTGTTTGTTCTTGTATTCTTGCTTCCCCTAATAGGGATTGAACCATTTCTCCTTGTTGATCCAAAAAAAAAAAAAAAANAAAAAAAAATAAAAGGTCTGAATTTACCATACCCTGTGACGAATTTAAACCTTTTTTTTTAAAGTTCTGAATTCGCCACAGGGTGCGGCGAATTCAGACTCCAGGAGTCTAAATTTGCCACACTGCGAATTCAGACCTTTTAAAAAAATTTTAAAAAAAAATGTCTAAGAGTCTAAATTCGCCACAATGTAAATTTTTTACCTGAACCATATTATAGAAAATAAATCATTTGAGGCCATATATATGTAATAAATCCGAAATTTATCCCAGTTTTCATCACATCGGTATCTTTAAAATATGTGATAAATAAATTCAGAACAAAAACATACATTCATTAGTATCACTATGCATAACATTGTACGGAAACTGTAAGTATATTAACAAAGTTAGCTAAGCCTAAATCCTTTGATGAAATGTCAATTATAAGACGCCACAACACAACCAGAAGCGCGGCGTTTAATCATACGCTCAATTAGGCAAATGAGTTAAGACCGTGAAATGGGAGAGATTAGCATAGTCTTGTGGTGGTTCTTATAACAAGGAAGTCAGACTCAGTAGTCTAAAAAAGCATCTCCTTTTTGGAAACAATGTAAGAAAAAATTAATGATATGCCAGAAAGCATTGACATTGAATAGATACTAATTGGCAGAGGCAGTCCTAAACTTTACCATTCCAATGTTTGCAAATGCTTGAAATTTTGGTGGAAATTGTAGGAGAGAAGTCGGTTATCATTGTACAATAACACAGCTTACATCAATGTGAAACATTTCAAAAGCAAGCTGAATTACATCAATCAACAAATTTGGTTTCCCAAATAACAGATGATTGTTCCTTAATCCAATATCTAAACCCCAAATAAAATATAACCTTTATTAAATAGGAAAGTCTACTTGGATAGAATATGTATGCTTCTGTGGTGATCATCATATTGCAGAACAGGACCGACACCTACATTCTGTGCTTTCTCATCTTTCTAAAAATCTCTGAATAAATTTTCCCTGTATATTCAGTTACTAAAATAAATATACAAACCATGTACACTCGCAACACATGTGCAACTGCTGACTAAATGATTTCACCGTCTATTCAGTGAGCTAAAAATTAATTCATCATTTGATGTCGTTTCAATTTGATTTAAGTGTGAATTCGCTTCACTGGAAGACCTACTGGGAAAGAAGCCAGGCTCTTTAGGTTCAACCAAATCCATCTCACTTATTTATTATGGTAAAATTCAAAGAAGGTGTTATTTATTTACACGTGGAAGCACGACTATATCATGAATATCTACAAAACAGGCTATAGTTGAACCTTCTTTAAATTATTCAAAAACGATTGCTATGTACAAGGAATGATGCATTAAAGGATATAGCATAAAACATATTCACCAAAAGCTCTTTTACACACCTGGTTTTCAATGGAACAATGATACAAATATTTAACAATTTCGTTCGTTCCACAATTTGAGAAGCATATATACCACACTTAGAATGCTTGAATTCGAGACTTGACATATTGTACTCTTTTTCCTTCACTAAATTTTTTTTCTAATGGGTTTTTTTTAGTAAAGTTTTAATGAGATATATCCCTAATAGACATCAAAGGGAGAGTGTTATGAAAAATATTATTAGATGAATGTCATTAATTAGTAAGATCTCTTGAAATTTGATATGTTTGTATATTCCTCGTCCTTTGCCTATAAATAGTGTTTTGGGTGTTTAATGAATTACACACTTTTAAGATTAAGAATGATATCACTCTTTTTTTATCTATTATGCTTGCTCATGTTCTTTGTTACTTTTTCCTAATTCTCTTCTCATTAATTTTATAACAATAAGTAAAATAATTCATTG
Source organism: Nissolia schottii (assembly GCA_003254905.1). Classification (NCBI taxonomy): domain Eukaryota; kingdom Viridiplantae; phylum Streptophyta; class Magnoliopsida; order Fabales; family Fabaceae; genus Nissolia; species Nissolia schottii. The sequence continues at coordinate 16,654 of QANU01062799.1, forward strand.
TCAAAAGAAAGAAGAATATTACCAGTCATTGGAATGATTTTGCTTTAAACACATTGAAAAGAATCAATACTAAAAATTGAAAATTGAAAAAAAAGGATAAAAAAAAGTAAAAAAGAAGAAAGAGATTACTTTGAATTCAAATTATTTCCTTTTGTTGAATCTTTGCTAACGACGAAAAATAAGTTAAACAAAAATAATGTAAAATACGTAATTTTCACAATTTTTTCCCAGAAGATATATATATATATATATATATATATATATATATATATTGTTTGGACACATTGCTCCTTCAAGTTATCCATTGACATTGGATCATGGAAGATGTCACTTGAGCTACTAGCTCTCAATAATCATTTTCACAAAGTTGGGAGAATAAAAATAAATTTTTGCTACCAATTGATTACACAAAAAAAGGATGAAAATTGAAAAAATGGAACCAAAAAGGACAGATGAGAATAATGATGAGAAATATAAAAAGAAAACACACAGTTTGAAAAAGAGATGTGTATTTTTTTGTGATAAAAATGAGATAGGTATATGAAATTTCAATCGATATTGATATTTGCTTAGCTTTATTTGGCTAAAATTGTATTTGGATGAGATATTTTTTGGGGTTAATGTAATCTTTTAGAAGATTTCAATTGACTTGCTACAAAATTCCTTATTTAAATACCAAATGAAAGGATTTTTAAATTTTTAAGTACTTTTAGGAGGTATTTAATATACTTTAAGAGAGTGAATTTCAATTTCCTTCTTTTTACATGGAATTCCAAATTTCTCTTCATCTTGCTACTCATTGTCTTGACTTTCTCATGCTCAAACTCTATCACCATTCATCACCTGCTATTCATTGTTCATCGCTAGTTGGCCACTGCTGAACGCCGACCGACCACCATCGATCCTTGACAGGCCACCACTAGTCCTTGGCAGTCCATCGCCGATTGTTGACCAACAACCACCGATCGTTGGACAGACCCTCCTAAAGTAGGTAAATACAATTTTAGAGAAATGCTATGCATATAATCTAAAATCTGCCAATTGTTATACAACTCACTCTCCTTAATATGCGTTTCTTTTCGTTTTTTTCCTTTTTCTTTATTTTTTTGTCTTCTTGCCCAATCTCCCTTCATTTTTTTCATTTCCATATTTTTCTTTATGAATCCAAGAGTTTTCATTTTTGTTTCCATCATATTCGTTGTTTTTTGTTTTTCAAAAGTTTGAGCATTTGTGTAGAAAAGTTTGTACATGCTTGTTCAAAAGTTTGTGCATGTTTAATAGGTAAAAAGTTTGTGCATGTGTATAAAAAAGTTTATGCATTCTTGGTCAAAAGTTTGAGCATGTGAGTACAAAAGTTTTTTTGTTCATTTTCGTTTACGTTTCCGTCATATATTTTTATTTTTGGTTGTTGAAAAGTTTGTGCATGTCAGTTTAAAAGTATGTATATGCTTTAAAATGTTTGTATATGGTTGAGACTGAGGAGATAGAGATAGAATGTTTACTTTTCGCTATTTAATATGCTGCAAATCCAATTTGATTTGGTTCCATATTTAAAAACTGTGTAAAAAATGTTTATACATACATATGCAAAAGTTAGTGCACTAGATATCAAGTTTGTGCATATATATATATATATATATATATATATATATCCAAACAAAATATTTTCTAAATAATGTAATATAATTATTTTATCCACATTATAAATTTTTAAAATGTCTTGCATTTTAAATTCTTTGAAATTTGAAAATGCCTCATCCAAACACAACCTAAATGAATTTGATAATAGTTTATCAATTAGCTCAAATTGAAGGTGTTAATTTGACTTCATACATAATATTATTTCCTTTGATTTAAAGTGGTGTTAAACTATAACATGACAATGATTCAAAATTTTATCACATCAAATAAATAATTAAAATAAA
>QANU01062866.1:18593-32021 GCA_003254905.1 Nissolia schottii
GATGAAAATATTTCTTGGAGTTTTGGGGGAGAACTCGGTTTTTAAGGGCTGATGGTGAGGGAAATTGATTGATATTTTTAAGATTTAGAAAAAGTGATGAATAGTAAAAAGCATGGGCATAGGTATGGCCATGTGTAAGAAAGGTAAGGTGATGTGAGTTTTGGAAGCATGATTTAAGGGATTCTCTTTGGATAAAATCCCAGCTCTAAACGGTGCAGCCCTTCAGTTCCAGCTGCCGAGATTTCATTTTCTCCCGGTCCCGGTTCGCTCGTGTTTTCTCGCTCGCAGTCTCGGTGCATCGCGCACGGTCGTCTGAAAAATATTCCGTTTGTACCGTCGCGCGATCCACTAATTTCCCCCTACCTAAAGGTATTATTAATATCTAAAGGTGTTTGTGAATTTTTCTCCGGAGGAGTATTTTCACGGACACCTTTTGCGCGTCAGAAAATTTCGTCGGCGAACAACGACTGTTCGGTTGTCTGCCGAACTTCTTGCCGCGACACGTCTTATTTTCTAGGTATATTTTACCTATTAATTCCCCATTTTAATTTCTTAGTCATGATTATAAAATTAATATAATAATTATATTTACGATTATTTCCTTATGGAAAAATCAGGATGTTACACTTTGTATCTTCGGATTGTAAGCTTGTCGAATAACTTACTGATAGTGATGAGTAAAAAAGTGAACAACCCTAACTAACTCCTTAGTGGTTGTTCTATCCAGCCCTTAATCCCACTTTGCATTATTGGGTTAATCCAGACACAAGGTCCATCCAAGTATTTATCCACAATACAGTTAGGGGTGCTTCGGTAAGATTGTTACACCTCTTCTTCTCCATTCACGTTTTACCCTTTGCCCAAGTCCCATTGGCTTCCTCCTTACTTATGTTTTCCCTAATTCTTCTAACTTTCACTTCCTTTTTCTTTTAATTACTTACCTATACACCAACATCCTTAGTCCAACCATTTCTTAGTTCCCAAAAGTTGTGGTTTCACCTTCTCCAATTCTTCCTCCAATTTCCAAAGTTGAGCAGAAGATCTTTGAACACGCTCGAACAACTTATAACTTCTGCTGACGAACCCAATTGGGCTTTTCCCCCTAAGTTTCCCAGTAACCGCGCTACAAGACTTACATAAAATACACTGAGACAAAGGAAAGATTCTGTCTCTAGGCTTTTCTCTTCCAAAAAGTAAGATGTTTGCTCTTGACCTGGGGATCCGTCCCCGAACTTCATAAATGTAGAAGGAACACATTTAAGGAGGTAGGAAAATTGGGGATCCTTCCCAAAGGATTCCTATGGGGGTGGAAGCATATGTCGTACGGAGGGAACTGTAATCAAGGAGGAACAAGAATGGTCCTTGATTAGGAATTTCCTTTCCTTTTCATCACTGGGAATTAAATTGCAGAGAGGCACTTAGCAGAATGCTAAGTTTCTCAGGAATAATGGATTACAGAGTCCACTTCGCACTCGCTATCCAGCCCTGAATACACTTAACAAGACACAGAGTTAGCTAGGTTCTATGTTCCTGAGAAATGCAACAATTGCATGAAAGCAAAGTGATGGAGTGCATCATGCCACACTACTCCTTGCCTTGAAAGACAAGACTGAGTGCTTGGCGATTTATTTTGAACATGCACAAGGAACAATGACAAACCAGTGTTTTGGTACCGACGAACCCTGATTTATGCACTTGGGCCTTATACATAAAGGTGTATACTCATACACTAGGGAATTAACAAAGGAAGATGCTTGGAAGCATAGGAAAGCTCAGTCCTCAGGCTCCAAAGGACTAAACTGCTCTGATACCAAATGTAACACCCAAGCTAGCTAGTCTACGCTTAAGTCGCAAACTTGCCTGCCAAGTTGTTATCTGCTTTGGTGGAGATAATACTTAGTCTCGTTTATACTTTTAAAAATATTGTTATGCAAACTTATCCTCATTCACGCTTCAGGCCGCTCAGGGATTTCTAGGTGTTACAGTTATACAAGAGCCCTACTGATTATTAAAATCCATCCTAAGCCTGAGCAGCTTTACCTAAATTAACTATGTGACTGGGGAACCTACTCTTCATCAACTAAGTCATCTATTTTCTATCTTACTTCCTAAGTCACACATAATCACATATTTCACATAATCACATAATCACATAATAAGCTTCAGTGCCCATCCACTTATAACCGTGCCCATTTTAATTATAAGCTTCTTCGCACCTCCACTTATGTACAATTATATCACTTAGAGCACCTACTCAAGCTCACCCCTCGTAACGGTGGCCTACCGTGATAGGCTTCTTTTTTGTCTCAGTACCGTGAGGACTAGGCAGCGCTTAACCTCAGTAGCTCACGATAAGAGAGTCCATCCTTATGCTAGGGATGTCGAGGGGATCCTACCCCGTCCTTATGCTAGGGATGAGGCATACCAAGGGTTCAGCTTTCCTTTCCTGCCGGCTAGTGGCACATCTAGGAAAAGAATCCTTTTACCTTCCTTTCCTTTTTCCTTTTAGGGACTTAGTGACGTCATGCCCTATTCCTTTTTCCTTTCTTTTCCTTTCCTTTCATTTCATAAATTCATTTCCATGACACATAATCACATAAGACATACATCAATACAGTCTATTCCAGTCACAGTTCATATGCCTTAAACATAAATCCTTAGCTCATAACATTTAACATACTTTAGTAAAATCAGTAGATCCATGGATAATTGCAAGCAACATAATAAGCTCTGTTTAGGAAAAGTTTTCGTGTGCGGGAAATAATAATTTTCGAAAAGGGAAGTCTGAACTTCAGTCAGGCCGCTCAGCGCACAGGATAGGTCGCTCAACGCTAAGGCTGCTCTGCGCCTCTCAAGCCACTCAGCGTACCCTGACGAATTTCAACTCCTAATTCGTGCAATTTTCCATGTTCTACAAGGTTTCTCAAAAGCAATCCTTAGAGCTTTGTTTAATCATTCCTAGTTCATTTCTAACAACCATAAACATACTTCCAAGTTTCCAAAATCATCTCCATAATCAAGCTCATATTTTCCGAACATTCTAGTCATGAAACATATAGCATATCTGGCATGTATAACACATATTCAAATAACAATTCATCAAAGAAGATATATGAAACACCCCTACCCAATTCCGCACGCTCGAGCCGTACGTAATACCCACTAGGTTGTTTACTTCCTGGTAGCTTCTTTAGGTTTCGAAAGTACTAGTGTTAACAAAATAAGGACCCATTTTTTTTTTCATATACACAGTTTGTAACATAGGAGCCGTGAGTGCAACAGAATAATATAACAAACGATACCATTAGTAAGTTGCGTTCAAGTCGGTGCATACACATACTACATACATAGTGGGTCCTCTACATACACCTGCACACATCAAATACTAATTATATTACATAGCCCACACACATGTTCAAGCAATACATTTATTCCTGGTACTGTATCTACTACAAAGTTAGCTAAGCATCCTTTCATGGGTTCTCCTCGGCTTCCACAGCATCGGCATAGTAAGACTTGTTTTTAGTTCTAGAGCCATAAGCGAGTAGGGGTGAGAACGGTAGGTCCTCAGTGAGTAACATTTGAGTAACATTTCAATCGTGGCTTTTTATTCCTCGGTTATTCTCCAGGCCGCTCAGAGATTATTCTAAGTGTACAATGCAACTAAATCCCTACTGATTATTTTCTTACTCCTATGCTCTGGGCAGCTTTATCTAATTTACTAGGTGACTGGTTCTCTAATCTTGTCATTACCTAGGATTCGTGCTTATTAACTGTACGTTGCTACTAGAGACCTACTATTCATCTTGGATCGTTTCCTTGACGATACGTAATGCATGCACAATTTTACATAATGCTTAAGGCAGATATACATACATACTCATCATCACATCATCCATGATAAATTCATACAGTTAATTTCATAGTGCATGAGGGGATCTGGGAATCTCTTACACACTTTGTGGCTGCGTCCTACTTAGTCCTTTGCACCTTTGTAGCCGTGGCCTCGGACTACAACCTCTTTCTTGCCATTATTGTATCGACCCGGCGGCGCTCTTTACCGGTATGGTAGCTAACCACGTGAGGCTCATAGGAGGTAATCATCAAATACAATAAGAGCAACCACCCTTGCTTTCTAGAGTGGCGAGGGATCAAACCTATGAGTGATTAGGCGTGGACGCGTTTAGATCAGCCCTATGACACGATCCGGTTTCTCTTTCCTTTTTAAGTAGGGCCCCTTAGTCATCATTTCATTTGTATAGACCTATGCCTGTTTTACATATCTGGGCCTATTCTTATCGTGATCAGGTCTCTTTACCTGCATTGCTCATAACCAATTCATCTTGCTGAAGTGGCGAGGGGCGTGTCTGTAAGACCTTGCCAAGAGCATGGGGATTTCCTAATCATATAACTAGACTCCTTAACTATGGTCTACCGTACCAACTGGGGTCGGGACCTTCCAAATCCTTCTTTGTTTCCTAGGGTTCCATTATGATCTTCATTAAACTTTAACGTGAACTTCTAATTATCTAAGGTCGTCCTAACCCTTAAAACGGCCTTTCCTCATGATGCATGCTTAAATTACACAAAGGCATACATAACCATGCATGTTGGATCCCGTAGAACCTTTAAAATACAAGTTTTCAGTAGGCATTCGAATGAATGAGGTTTTAGCATTCTATTGATTCTTTCATTCGAATCCCATGAGAATTCAATCGATTGAAATCATGCTCAGGCTTTCATTCGATTGAAAGCTCATGCATTCGACTGAAATTCCTTGGGAATTCATTCGAATCCCACAGTAAAAAAATCGCCCCGAGAGTGAATTCTCCAAGGGTTTGCTCCGCGTAACTTTTTCGTCTCCACAGTGATCCAATCAGTATAGTTATGGTTTCCAAACATCAAAATCATCCAAATCCAACCTCCCTAACTCATTTCCTATCATTTGTACAAAAAGGTTTTTTACTCACATACACAGAGATGCATATAAATAATCATCAAATAAACCACATAGACAGTGGGCTTAGAGTTACCCACTTCCTACGCGAATTTGACGTCCGTAGGTTAAAAACGGAGAAAATTCTTGTCGCAACAGTATGCTCCAAGAAATTTTCAGAAGTCCGGTAGCGCTCTCGCGATGTGCTCGAATGGTACTAAAAAAGTGAAAAACTGAAGAAAAGTGGCAGAGTTATAAAACTCTTCTTCTGTTGGCATCAGGGGGCATTTATAGCCGTGGCCCCCCTATTGCTTCTAATTATTCATTTAATTATTAATTAATTATTATTATTATATTATTATTTTATTATAGTTATTTTAAATATCCTTGCCCCAGCTCTAATCTAGTTCCTTCTACCCACTTCTGGCCCACACACGCGTCTCCAAAAAATATAATAATTATACATCTGTGATTTGTGAATTTTTTCGGTCAGGATGGCACTCCGAAACCAGGTATCCGGGTACTTGTTTCTGTCAGCCAATCCTTCGCAGATCACTTTGACCTTCAACCGGATTCCCGTTTTTTTTTNAAAAACGGAGAAAATTCTTGTCGCAACAGTTGACCTTCAACCGGATTCTCATTTTTTTTTAAAACTGGGCTCGAACCTCACGGGGCCTAACAACTCGGTTTATTTTATAACTTTAGCTAAATCAGGGTTAATAACTACGCAAAACCCTTCCTAAGGGAAAGCCGGGATGTTATAATATACATAGCAAGAAACCTAACATATCCTAGCATAAATATCACATGAATATCATCAAGCATCCATCAAGCATCTTAGACCACATAGACAGTGGTTATGTCAGGTTTACCCACGTTTTCCCCGGTTTTGTCAGTTCCTGCTTGCTCCTAGCTTGCTTTGACGCCTCCTAGCTCCTCTTGGCTGAATCTTCCCAAGCTTCCTCTTGGGATTTTGAAGGTTCTTTGTGGGTTTAGGTTAGGGGATTCTTGAAGGAATTGAACTAGGTTTAAGGCAGGCAGTGTTTGGGTCTCTGGTTGGACAGGATCACAGTCGATTGGGTAAACGGGCAGAGTTCTGGCAAGATTTCTAATTTTCCATCACAAATTCGGTTTGGGGGGTATTTATAGCCCAAGGGCTGAATGCCCATTTTGCTATTTTACCCTTGGCAAAATTTACCAAAATGCCATTTCTAATTTAATTTTCTAATTATTTAATTAGTTTGGATAATTATAAAGTCATATCGGGTCACATCAATGAATAGTAACCCATTATTTTATGATTTTTCCTAAAAAATCTGCCTCCCCACGTGCTCAATTCAGATTTGGGTCCCATCCGGCCCTGTTTCGCTCGTGTTTGGTCGTTCGAAGTCCCGGTGTGTCGCGCACGGTCGTCTGAAAAATATTCCGCTTATACCGTCGTGATCCTCTAATTTCCCTTAACCTAGAAATAAGGTTCAATCAAGGAATTTGTGAATTTTTCTTCGGATGAGTATTTTCCACAGATACCCTTGTCACCTCGTTGAGCTCTTGTGTCTACAGACAACCGTTCCGCTTGCGTTTCTGCGATCGCCTCTTCTCGCTTATTCTCCCTAATGAGGTTTTGGGGCTAATCTAAGGTATTTGAAACTTTCTCCCGGTACAGGTTGAATTTCCAGAGACATTGAGACTCTGCCCAGTTCTACTGGCTAAACGGGGCTAAACGGGACAATTTCAGTGTCTGCGGAATCGTCCAAAACTGAACCGATTTCCATTTTTTCGACATTTTAAGGTGGGCACGATGAGGATAGTGAAGACGTCCGAGCGGGGCAGGCAACACGAGGGACGAGGAGAGGAGCTACAGGAGATAGAACCCCCAAGGGAGGACAGCTGAAGATTAGACGATTAGCTAGTAGATGACATATGTGTATTTGTACTTCTTTGTGATATTTGTGCTTAATACCTATAATACTAACTATGTATTGGCTTATGAATGTATGAAGGACCATTGTTTGTTATCTTGGTGGGTACTAATGATATCTTTATTTATCGTTAAACATGCTATGTTTCCGCTCGTAATACACGCTCTAAAGCGACAAGGCTCCTACTTTACGTCATGTGACGTATAAAGAAAGTTTCAATTTGGTCCATATTTTGGGTAACAATATTTTCTTATGTATAACACATGGGAATAAGTAATCCCCACCAAAGCAGTTAACAACCTAGTGAGCATTGTTTGCGACGTACGCGTGAACAGTTTAGCTAGGGTGTTTCAGAAAACAAAGAGAGAAGAAAAAAAGTGAAACACTTGAGGGAAAACACAATTTTTTGATTAAGGAAATAGAGATGAAAAAGATGCATGAGCGTGTGAAGGTTCAAATTGAAAAGAAAAATGAGAGCTATGTTAAGCAAGCTAGCAAGGGAAGAAAGAAAGTTGTGTTTGAACCAGGAGATTGGGTTTGGGTGCACATTAGAAAGGAAAGGTTTCCTGAACAAAGGAAATCAAAGTTTCAACCTAGAGGAGATGGTCCATTCAAAGTGTTGGAAAAGATCAATAATAATGCCTACAAAGTTGAATTGCCTGGTGAGTATAATGCCAGTGCTACATTTAATGTGTTTGATCTATCTCTTTTTGATGCGGATGAAGGAGACTTTGATTTGAGGACAAATCCTCTTCAAGAGGGAGGGAATGATGAGAACATGATCAAGGGCAAGGACCAAGAGGCAAATAAGACGACTAGGACGAGCTATGACTCGGGCTAGAGCAAGAAAAGCCAAGGAGGGTTTAAAACAAGTCTTAGTTACAATTTTGAAGATTGGACTTAGCTTGGATCAAGATGAGCCCAAATTAGTTAATTGTGTCATGGAACTTGGTCCACAAGTTGAAGGCATGCATTCGACAATCTGATTGAGTTTATAAGTTATTATTTGTTTTTTTGTTCATAATAATTGGCTCAAAAACGTGGATGAGTTTATTTTAGCATAATTGGAATTTGTGGTTGTTAAATCAGCCTTACACCCATCAATTAGTGTTTTTCAGTTTTGTTTTGGATAATGAGAGAATAAGTTAGAGTTAGTGCATTGTTTTGCATTTAGTTGATTCTTAATGGGCAGCCAATTGTTGAATGCTCAACCATAGGTTACAAAGCATCTTTGGTTGAATGTTAATGCAATTATAGTGCCTTTAGAGTGGATTTTTGGTTAGGGTTTTTGGGGAAGCCTTTAGGAGTTCATTTTGTGACTTTTGGTATTATGTAACACAAATTGGCAAGCTATATAAGGCAGCCAAAGTGGTAATACGAAAATAGAACAAGATTCAGCATTTTTCTATCAAAGTTATTGGTGAGAGTTGTAACACCCTAGGTTAGCAGCTTATGCTTAAGTCATAATCTGTGTCTGCTAGGTTGTTATATGCTGTGTGGGAATACTGATAGTCCCTACTTTACTTAGGAAAATAATTAAGTTAACTGAAAGTAAGGACCCATTTTTTTTCTTTTTAAACATAAGGTATTGATATGCGTCAGACTAGAGCCATGTGTGTGAACTATTATAAGTCCCATATAGTCGTATAGCAGATAAATGCGAGCGTCGTCTATCGTACACGTACATACATAAGCAGTAAAGTAAACAGTACCAAGTAGGTCCAACAGTTAAAGCCATACATGTCAGAAAGTCATATATACATATCATATAGTCTTATATGCATCAGATACTGTACTAGTACATCAAAAGGGCCTACACATATCCTAAGTCCGTACATACCGCCAGGGCTACAAAATGACATATAACAAAGTACACATATAGCTAGGGCTACTGGCAAAAAGGTGTCGTTACTAATGACAGGGTCTGCGAAACAGGACTGGTCAGATCTCTGGCTCATCCTCGCTGGGCTCCTCCTCCTCCGGCTCCTCCTCTGGCTCCTCCTCCTCGTCCTCCTGCCGGCTCCTCCTCTGGCTCCTCCTCCTCGTCCTCCTGCTCCGGCTCCTCCGCCTCGTTCTCCTCTTCCACGACCTCCAGGGGATAATCCTCCTCGGGTGATGGGGGCACAGGTACATCTGGCAGGTCTCGGGGGCCGGGGGATGGGCCTGCCTCGCTGTAGGGAGTGCGAGGTGCAAACTGGTGGCGGTAGTCTCTGCACGTCCTAATCCGTGCGCCTCGCCTGTAGGCCTTGGGCGGTCGCAGTCTCACGGAAACTGGATCAACCTCCACGTCCTTCTCGTAAGGAGCGGGCTCGCCGTCGGTGGGAGTCTTTGGCTCTGAGGAGGCCAGTGGTGCAACTCGGAGGGGTGTGGGATGGTTCACCATAAGTACTGACCACAGCTCCGCCTCCTCCCCTGTCTCAGGGTCTATGGTCCTAAACCTGCTACGGAGGATCCGCCGCTTCTTCGGTGGGGTAGTCATCTAGCTCACCTGAAGTCATAAGTGAGTGGGGGTGAGAACGGTGGTTCTCAGTGGATAACTATGGAGTAGTGGGGATCTGGTTACTCAATTATGCTTCAGGCCATCTAGGAGATCTCTAAGTGTTCATGCATCTAGACATCCTACCAGTTATTTCTTGCCTAAGTTCCTGGGCGGCTTTATCTAATTACTAGGTGACTAGGATCTAATCTTTCTTACTAAGTTCTCGTGCTTATTAACCAGACTCGCAGTGCTACTGTGACCGTCTCGTACGTGTCTCACGGACGGTTTACCCAACATGCATTCATAAATATATATATATATATATAACCATGCATAATCAGATATAATCATACAGCTTATACAATTAGCACATAAACATAATGCAAGAGGGGATAGGGGTTTCTCTTACGCGCCTGTGGCTGCGTCCTTCTTCGCTGCTGGGTTGCCATCGCTCCTATGTAGACTGGGGGATCGTCATCCCTTCTCCAGCTACAACCGTGTGGTAACACTAGGAGTGAGGCTCGTATGCGTCCGAACTTCGTGGACGACTTACTCACTTACGTCTGAACTTCGTGGGCGGCTTAATCATCTGCATCCGAACTTCGTGGATGACTTTAAGGCATGAGTGCGAACTTCGTGGACTGAATTTCTCTCTCTCATGTCCGAACTTCGTGGACTTCTTACCCGTCTTTTAAATGTCATGACATAAAAGCTCAAGTGTTCTTAGCTTGCTTTCTTTTCTCTCTCCGGGTTGAAACGCGCTTTCAGCTGCTATCTGCGTAACATAATCATAACCCAGTCCGTCTCACACGTCTGGGGAGGGGCTTGTCAAGTATGACGTGCCAAGAGGGGATTCTTATTACATAACTATGTCATAACCTCGGGCTACTCCGACCCTCTGTGGTCGGGGCCCGTCTTAGGACTTAACTGGTTCCCTATATTACAATACCATCTTTGCACATTAATTTATTTAATTCTAGTGATCTATGGTTGCCCTAAGTCCTGTGGCAACACTGCCCCATGATGCATGCACTGCTTCTTCCATCTTCTCTAACACTTCTTCCATGGCTTCTCCACTCAAACACACATCATTCTCCTCAAGCTTTCAACCTCTAACAATATCTTAACTATTCTTTACATCATCAAATCTTAACACATTTCTAGAAAACAAAATACATAAACATAAACACATACAACACATATTATCATCCAAGGACTCAAGAACACAAGGAGTGAGTAAAAGCCTAAGTTATCCACCTCATACATACACATAGCACAGACATACTATATTTTTCCCACATGCCACATACAAGACACATAATCCACCAAGGGGGATTTAGCCTAGAATTACCCACAAACTTTAACAACCAAAAAAAAAAATATTTATCCTCATCAAATCATTAACAACACATGTAAGTTCATTTCAAGGCATAAAACACATATTATGTGCATTTTCTCATAAATCACATAAACATGCAAAAAGGCATAGAACCATCAAGGGATGGTTTTAGTTAGTTTACCCACAAATTTTAACAACCAAAAAAATATATTTATCCTCATCAAATCATTGACAACACATGCAAGTTCATTTCAAGGCATAAAACACATATTATGTGCATTTTCTCATAAATCACATAAACATGCAAAAAGGCATAGAACCATCAAGGGATGGTTTTAGTTAGTTTACCCACAAATTTTAACAACCAAAAAAATATATTTATCCTCATCAAATCATTAACAACACATGCAAGTTCATTTCAAGGCATAAAACACATATTATGTGCATTTTCTCATAAATCACATAAACATGCAAAAAGGCATAGAACCATCAAGGGATGGTTTTAGTTAGTTTACCCACTTGTCAAGAAGGTTGGTGTTGGTGAGGGAAGTTTGGAGTGAAGTCCCACTAGCCTTGATGTTTCCAAAGCTTGAGATCACCTTTCTTCAAGATGAAAAACTTTGAGCAATGAGGAGGGTGATGATGTTGTTCCTCTTGATTGTGGATGGAAGAAAATGAAAACCAAGATGAGGAGACTTTGAGGCTATGTTTCAGTTTTGGGAGGTGGAAGAGGATGGCAAGATTGCTTGATTTCTTGAAGACTAGGTGGTGTTCTTGAGGCTTGGCTTAGTGTATGTTCATGGAGGATGTGGGAAATGAAATTTTTCTTAGAATTTGGGGAGTGAAGCCACAGTTTTGGTGGCTGATGGTGAGGGGAAATTAATTTAATTTTGGGATTTAATAAAATTAGATGAATAGTAAAAGGTATGGGTGTAGGTATGGCTAAGTGATGGGTTTGGTTTGATGTGTAAGAAAGGTAAGGTGATGGTTAGTTTTGAAGCACAATTTAAGGGATTATTTTGGATAAAATCCCATCTCCTAACCGTGCAGCCCCTCTCTTTCAGCTGCTGTAATTTCACTTCCCTCCCGGTTCCGGTTCACTCGTGTTTTATCGCTCGCAATCTCGGTGCGTCGTGCACACTTGTCCGAAAAATATTCTGTTTATACTGTCGCGATCCTCTAATTCCCCTCTACCTAAGGGTATTAATATTTAAAGGTGTTTGTGAATTTTTCTCCAGAGGAGTATTTTCACGGACACCTTTTGCACGTCAAAAATTTTCATCGGCGAAGAGCGGCTGTTTGGTTGTCTGCCGAACTTCCTACCGCGACACGTTTTATTTCCTAGGGATATTCTACCTAATAATTTCCCATCTTAATTCTCTAATCATGATTAGAAAATTAATTTAATATTTATGTTTACGATTATTTCTCTAAGGAAAAATCGGGATGTTACAAGAGTGATTCTCCTGAATTCTTGAGTGATTCAAGAAGTGAGATTATCAAAGGACTTAACCAAATCCTTTGTGTGTTTTGCCTCAAATTGGAGTGATTCTAAGCTTTTGGTTAGCTATCAAATTCTGCTGCCTACATTTCTTTTAGTTTTGCTTTGCAAAACTAATTTTTCTAGCAAAGTTCACCAACCAACAAATTGAGAGTTAATTTGTTGAACAACTTGTGTTAGTTCGTTGAAACAATAACTTTGTTTCACATCATTTGGTACCCGAGCTCAGATTTTGAGTTTCTTGCCATTGTTATTGTTTGGTTTTGAAAAAAAAACGAAAAAAAAAAAAACGGGTTCTACATATTGTTGTATACCATTTAGTGACTATTTCTTTGTTCTTACATTGGTGGCCATTAGTGATTCTCACTTGGTGATATCACTTTGGGATTCAAGAGAATTCTGGGTGGTAAAAGGCAAGAGTGTATCTCAAAGGGAAAAAGCCTCGAAGAGCGTTATACACTTGAGTGTGGTGAGTTCTTTGCAACTATAATATTTTATTTTCTTTCTTACATTGTTTTGTTGTTAAGATGTCAAGAAATACATCCAAAGAAGGAGATGGTTTAGGCCAACTCCAAATACAAGCTCTTACGCAACATTTTGAGAGATTGTTGAAACAATCAATGGATTTTCTCAATGAACGTATGGACAACTTGGAGGAACGGAGTTCTCAAGGAGAGGATGAAAGAAGAGAAAGAAGAATGAAGGATGTTAACAACATTCCTAGACAAAACCGAATTGAGGATGTTAAGCTCAACATCCCTCCATTCACAGTAAGGAGTGATCCGGAGGCATACTTGAAGTGGGAGCTAAAGATTGAGCATGTTTTCTCATGCAACCAATATGAAGATGATCAAAAGGTTAAACTTGCAGCCGCTGCATTTTCTAATTATGCTCTTGTAAGCTGCAAAGAGAAA
The DNA here is from genome assembly GCA_003254905.1 of Nissolia schottii. Taxonomy (NCBI): domain Eukaryota; kingdom Viridiplantae; phylum Streptophyta; class Magnoliopsida; order Fabales; family Fabaceae; genus Nissolia; species Nissolia schottii. The sequence goes on from QANU01062866.1 coordinate 31,682, forward strand.
GAGTGAGGAATGAAGAACCCGTGGTAGAAACTTGGGCTGAAATGAAGCGCATCATGAGGAAGAGGTATATTCCCACTAGCTATGCTAGGGACATGAAACTCAAGCTCCAAAGGTTGTCTCAAGACAGCAAGGGGGTTGAGGAGTATTTTAAGGAGATGGAGATGCTAATGATTCAAGCCAAAGTCCATGAGGATGAAGAGGTAACCATGGTACGTTTCCTTAATGGCTTGAATAACGATATTCGAGATATTGTGGAATTACAGGAATTTGTTGAAATGGAGGAGTTGTTACACAAAGCTATGCAAGTGGAGCAACAACTTAAGAGGAAAGGAGTGGCTAG
>QANU01062950.1:9683-43954 GCA_003254905.1 Nissolia schottii
TAGGAATCCCTCTCTTGGCACGTCATACCTGACAAGCCCCTCCCCAGCCGTGCGAGACGGACTGGGCTATGATTATGATACGCAGATAGAGATCTGAACGCGGGTTTCCACCCAGACGAGAGAAAAGAAAGTAAGGAACGCTTGCGCTTTTATGTCATGACATTTAAAAGACGAGTAAGTACACCCCCAGACGTGGTGTAAGTAACGCCCCCAGACGTGGCGAAAGGATCCCCCAGACGTGGATCAAAGAAAGAAAGTTATGCCCCAGACGTGGCATCAGGCGCACCCCTAGTTGTGGTGAGCAGCCTACGGCCCCAGACGTGGCGGAGGACTGTCCCCCAGACGTGGACAGAGAAATAAAAAGAGAGATCTTGTCCCCCAGACGTGGACAAGCGAGCCCTTGCCTGCCAGTGTTATCGCCAGGGTACACTCTCGCCATTCTATCAGTTGAATGGTTGCAAGAGGTTGCGGCAGTATGAGGGACGACGGTCCCGCATTCTGCAAGGGGGTGAGGGCACCCAGCAGCGAAGAAGAAGGACGCGACACAGGCGCGTAAGAGATACCCTACCCCTCATGCATTACATTTAATTGCTAATTGTATAAACTGTATGATTATATTTGATTATATATATATGATTATGAGTACATGTTGAGTCAACCGTCCGTGAGACTGCCCCATACGAGAAGGATGTAGAGGTTGACCCAGTGTCCGTAAGACTGTGATAGCCCAAGATCCACCGAAGAGGCGCCAGAATGCGGACATCCAGGGACTACCGTCGCCTGTTTGCTCCACGCACTCACGATTCCGAGGCTGGTCCATCCACAGGTCCCCGCGACCCGCCAGATGTACCAGAGCCCGACCCCCTTCATCTGAGGAGGACTTCTTGGAGGACGTGATGGAGGAGGAGGAGGAGGACGAGCCTGTACCGATGTACAAGGAGGACGAGCTGGAACCAATGGACGAGGAGGAGAATCCAGAGGAGGAGCCAGTGACGATGAGCCCGAGTACTGACCAGCCCAGTCCTACAGACCCTGTCATCAGTGACGACGCCTTTTTGCGAGTAGCCCTAGTTTCATACGTATTTTTGTTGTATGTCATTTTGTAGCTCTGATAGTATGTACGGGCTTAGGATATGTATAGCCTTTTTTTTTATGTACTAGTACAGTATTTATGATATGTACACATGACTGCCTGATATGTATGACATTAACTGTTGGACCCACTTTGTACTGTTTACTTTACTGATTATGTATGTACATGTATGACAGACGACGCCCGCATTTATCTATTATACGACTATATGGGACTTATGATAGTTCACACGCATGGCTCTAGATTGACAGATTTATTATGTTCGAAAAAAGAAAAAAAAATGGGTCCTTACTTTCAGATAACTTAACTATTTTCTAGAATAAAGTAGGGACTATTAGTATGCCCACACAACAGATAACAACTTAGCAGACGCAGATTATGACTTAAGCATAAGCTGCTAAGCTAGGGTGTTACACACCGCAGTCGAATGAAGGCGAATTTTAGGGATTTCAATCGAATGAATTCTCTCGTATTCGAATGAAAGGATGTCGAGGGATTTCATTCGAATGAAAGCCTATTCCAATCGAATGAAAGGACTCCGAGGTATTTCATTCAAATACCACAGCAAGTATTCGAATGAAACCTGGCAGAGTTGGGAGTTTAGTGGTTTCAAGGGATCCAATGACGACTGATAGGTGTATTTTGTACCCTATTTTATTATTCTATAATTGAACATTGTATATTAAAAAATGTGTAATTTTAATGCTTAATTAATATGTTTTGCACATTATCCTCTTTTGTGAGAAATTGAGAAAAATGCAATTTTAAGCATTACTTTATCTTAGAATTTAATGTGTAGATTTCTTTTGTTCTTTTTTAGTTTTCTATTTTTATTGCAGAAAATAAATTGTCAAGAGGATCATTGAGGATTTGAAGGAGATTTGATAAGATATAAATTTCAAAGAAGAGATTTGAAGAGAAGATTGAGACCAATAAATTCAAGATTAAATTCAAATTCAAAAAGATTTGGTCAAAGATTTGCTGAGGATTTTTAATGCTGACTTTGCCACGGATTTTGCGCCAAGATGGAGATTGAATCTCGATTTGACCTCAACTACAAAATTGTAGATCTATCTCTTAGCTTTAATTGGAGATTTGAATCACCTCAATCCGATATCGGTAGCCAAAGTTATCGCGATTTTACTGACTGCTGTGCAAAAGTGCGAGAATTACTTCCACTTTTAGCCAATCCTCTACAAATAAATATCCTCTCTCAACAACTTGGAGAGAACTTCATACTCAGCCTCCACTTTTATTTTCTGCACTTTTCTCTTTTCTTTTATGCACTTTAGGTTGATGTTAGTAGTGCTTAATTCTTAGTTCTTCAAGGATTTGCGAATTTCTACCGTTATTGCATTCAGGTTTTGTCACTTTAATTCTCTATTATTTTTCCACTCTCTTATTCTTTATTTATTATGAGTTTTTATCCTCCACTCATGGAGGAGTAGTTTCTTAATATCTTGCATGCGGTAACTCTAGATTAGGATTAATTCGAGGTCTTGTGCTTAATGTTTATTCATGATTTGTTCCGCCCTTGATTAGTAATATAGCGATCGCATGTTATTGGTTAGGGTTAATTCTAGGTTGATAGATCTTGACGATTGTAGGATTTATTGATTTAGGATTTGGGAACTTTTTGGGAAACTAATTAGATTTAATTAGGTTGTGCAATTGGAACATAATTGATATAGGTTTTTAATGCTGAGATCTTAGTTTTAATTCCTATATTGATAAATGCTTAGGGGATTGACGATCGTAGTCTCTTAGGTGAATTGCGTATTAGTTAGAGATTTCAACTAATAAACAACATCCCCTTATGAATAATTAATTAGGAACCAATGACAATTAATCCTTGATCTAGAAACACCGTATGCAGGATATTGTTTTTTTATCATTGTTAACTTACTTTTATTTTGCTTTATTTTTGTTCATCAATCCAAACCCCCCTTTTTAATTGCAATTTCAATTGGTTCTAATTGCTTCCTTGAGAGACGACCTAGGTTAGCCCCTTTTACTACGTTTTTGGGGTTGATTTAGTTTGATAAATTATTATTTGATTGCGCACTGAAATTAACGACGTTTTAGTGTGTGTTAACGACGGTTAAGCCATTCTTATATATATAAGCGTGCATCATGAGGATGGGATGTCAATTAGGAGTTAGGACAGCCCTAGAACACTAGAGGTCGATGACTTAATGTTAAAGAGAGCATAATGGAACTTAGGGAATTATGTATATAGTTATATGATAGGAATCCTTTCTTTTGGCAACGTCTCATTGACACGCCCCTCGCCAGTCCCAAAAGGGTGGAGTGGCCAATGTGTTACCTTGCCAGATCCCAAAAGGGTGGATTTGGTTAACGAAATAATCCCAAAAGGGTGGATTAGTTCGCAGAGGTTAAGGACACAAGGAAGGAAATGTGTTACCTTGCCAGATCCCAAAAGGGTGGATTCGGTTAACGGATTAATCCCAAAAGGGTGGATTGATTCGCAGAGGTTAATGGCACAAAGAAAGTTAAAGTTAAAGTAAAGATTGCTCATCGAAGCAATAAGAGGTGAATGAAAGGTTGACGTCATACCTAAAAGAATAAAGAAAGGAGAAAAAGGACGCTAACCCGGGTGAGCCGGTATGCGTAAGAGATCCCCAAGTCCCCCAAGCATAAAGCATAAAGAATATGTATGTGTGTGGATGTGATGAATGAACAGCTATATGTATGTCAGTATGTATGTGATAAGGTATATATGCATAGTCATGGATGTTGGTGTATGATGTAACGTCAAGGGAACGACCCGAGACAGATAGCTTAATTCTAATGGAATTGTAGGATTCAGAAGCACGAGAACTTAGATAAGCAAGACTAGTTCCCCAGTCACCTAGTAAAGTAGATAAAGCCGTTCAAGAATCAGGCTAGATAATAATTAGTAGGATATTAGTATGCATGTTCACTTAGAAACACCTGAGCAGCTGGTTGATAAGTGAGTTAACAGGATTCCTCGACGCCCAGGGTAAACCACTGAGGATGCAAGTTCTCACACCCACTCACTTATGCTTCCAGGAGCAAACGAGGATTATACAGGCTACGAGGAGTACTCAGAAGCGCCACCCGCCGAGCCGTGAAGCAGTGCAGCCCGTACGGGTAGTGGATCCAGCTCAAGGACTCAGCAGCCTTGCTTTATTTTGGAGTACTTGTTTTGTATCTATCTATGTATGATGGGTGTATGTAGACTACTCTGCTATTATTGATGCAATTATGTGTAATGGACCATGTACCTGTTTATTTTAGACCTCCTGGACATGAATACTCTGCCCGCTAAGCTTATGCTCTACAGTTTGTAATATATATGTTCACATTCCCACGGCTCATAATTTGTATACGTACACAATTATTAGTTATGTTCCAAAAGAAAAAAATGGTTCGTATTTTGTGGTAAATCATATTTTCGAAAAGGCTAAGTGTTATGAATATCCTACCAATGAATCAACAACCTAGCGAGCGTTGCACATGGCTCGAGCATGGGCAGTTAGCTAGGGTGTTGCAGGTACCAGATCTGTGGATGACTCGAATTAGGCCGGCAAGGCAGTAGAAGGAAAAAAGTCAGGCAGATAGAGGAATTGGGGACCCTTAGGGTAAGAGGGTAGCCAGGGATTGGAAGGGAAAGGTGCCCAAACATTTAAGAGAAAATTTCAGGAATCACTCGAATGCATCATTCGAATGCGTCGTATGCTAGCAGAAGGCGCATTCGAATGACAGCAGCAAAGTGGTCCAAACTGCAGTACACTTTGCGATTCTGCATTCCTTGACCCTCCGACGCCTCCCCACCTCAGTCCTAATGGTTAAGGGGGATTGAAAGGCAGAGGGTTCGATGGCAAACCCCTCCGATTGCTCAAATTCACCCCTTGGCGGGAGAAATTGCTTGTTATGGATTTTGGTCCGTTCGAAGGCAAGTTTGACCCAAACTCCCAACCCCACTTCACCAATTTTGCCCAAGTGCAAGGAAGGTCTTGGACCTGACCGCGAGCCAGTACGGCTAGTTCCTCGACATATGACCCGTAAAACCCCGTAATGAGGTAAAAATCTACCTATGAGCGTGATTCTCGTATACTTGGTTAATTCCACCTATGCGATTCCTATCCCACCTTTAATGGGTACACGGAGACTAGCCGAGGGTAAGCTGAGAGTTACTGCCCTATAAAATGACCATTTTACCCTTACCCCTTAAACGGAAGGAAATACCCCCTTAGCCTTGCCTTTCCTTTTGCTTTTGATAACCATGATTCAAATTCTCTTAACCACGCCCAAGACACTATCTTTATATATTGACGGAGCATGGTAAGCTGCCCAGAACCTTAATTTGACCCTTTTGGACCAAATTGCCCTTAGTGGGTATAAGGGAATTTGGAAGCACACGTACAACTAAAGCTTAATAAGACTTGAACAACTTGCAACATAATATAAAATTTGTATTAATAATTTAGCCGTTAGGTTACAAAATGTAGGAGCCAACCGAACCGATTACACCAATATTCCCAAAATGCCCCTACCCTTAATACTTACAAGCTATCCGATAATTAACATATATATATAATCCTATACTGCCAACCCTAGTAGCCCTAAGATATCTACTCCGCCTCCTTAGTGTCCGGAGCCGGATCTTCCTCCATAGCGGCCGAAGCAGGGCCTGAAGGTGGAACACCGCTTATGGGACCTCCTGACCGCACCCAGCCCAGGTGCGCATAGACGGCATCCAAGTCCTGACTTAACCAGAGCATGTTATGGTCAGTCTGTGCCGCCATCTGCTCAAGGCGATCGGCCTGTGCCACTAACCGCTCTAGATGGCCCGTGTGCACATCCAACTGCTCGAGCCGGTCGAGACGAGACAAGCCCACGCTGAGAGAGTCTAGCCGGCTCATCACCAAGTCCATCAAAGACTGTGAGAGGCTAGGAGCAGGTGTAGGCTCTGCTGAGGTCGAAGCAGCAGCCGCAGGATCAACGGGAGAGGATGGAGCGGAAGGTGAAGAGGATGCAGCCTTTTTTCTTGCACGACTACCCTAAGGCACGTTGTAGGCCAGCTGATGGGCGTCGTTCAGGGAAATGTGCATCTTGGCTAAGCAGCCCGAGTCCACCTTCCAAGTAACCTTGGGAGACCACTTCAATTCCCCTACAAGCAAGAAATGACGATCAACGATATGGAATTATGCATTCATCAAAACAGTTTATAGCCAAAGTCAAAGGCAGAAAGGAAAAGACGAATAACAGAGATACTTACCCTCGAGAGGCACCTGGAAGTACTGGAAGATCTCGGTGACCTGAACGCCATAAGGAAGCGCATTTCATCGAATTCGTGCTTGCCTCATGTGCTGCATGACGTAGAGGACCCAGTTGATCTCATGGTGTCGGCGAGGGCCCACAGCACCAAGCAATCGTCGCGGGTCATCACTGCGTGGTTCCCGTTCCGTGGAACGAGGGTGTGAGTGAGCAGGTAGTGGTAAACCCTCTACTCCACGGGCAGGCCACTCACTTACGGCCTATTCTTTGTACTCTTTAGGCCGGAATGGCAAAAAGTGCTCAAGGCTATGTCCTCCCCTAACGGAAGGCCAACGGAGTTAAAAGCCCACTCCGACAAGCTCGAAGCGAGGTCATTCCCTGCATACGGAATCTCCAGGACGACCCCGAATTGCTCCAAGGAAATCTCGATCAGCACGCCACACACCTCCGATGTCAGCACGTTGTCCTTGATGCGCATGTTGCTATAAAAGACTCGGACGAGATACGGGTACACAGGGTGATTGAAACACAAAAACCCCAGGAGCTCAGCCGCGTCCAGGTAAGCCACAATCTCCTCTGACACCTCTTCGAACGTGGCTCGATCAAAAATCTTTGGTTCCATGATCGTCCGCTCTTTGAAGTTGGCCTCAAAGTTTCGCCATTGGGCTTTGGTAGAGAACCAATGGGGAATGTCGGGTGGAGAGGAAGGACCGGGATTCTTGGACCTTGAGGGACGGCCAGAGCGTTGGCTCATGGTGGCAGGAATTGTGGTCTCAAAATGGGAGAGGGAGGCAGGTGAGAGATTCAGGTAGAGATCAGGGAGCTATGGAGAAAGGAATTTGGGGAAAATGAGGAAGGAGGAAGAGAAGGGAAGGCTAGAGCACGAAACAGGGGAAGGAAAATCTCTGGCAATGTTGGTAAAGAGAGGGGAAATTTGGGGCGAGCTCTGCTAGGGTTTCGGTTAGGAGAGAGAGAGCGAGTGAGAGTAAGAAAAAAAAGGGAAGGAAGCGTTTAAAACAGCTTCAGGTCGCAGTTCATTCGAATGTAATTCGAAGTTCAATCGAATCCGGGAAGCATTCAAATGCGGTATTCGATTGCTTGATAAACTCTGCAATTCAATCAAGTGAATTACAGTTAGGGATTCGAATGCAGTCCTGTTAGTGAGATGGTAGTGTTTCTAATCCATCCTCAGAGGTCCCGAGTAACGAGGAGTGTCCAGTGCGTCTCAAAACCCTAATTCCAACAGCATTAGCCTAGGAAACGCAACGACGTCCAAATTTCGGGGACGAAATTTCAAATAAGGGGGGTAGAATGTAACGACCTGATTCTTTCCTGTACGAAAAATCGCGGGTTAGCCGTCGTGGAAAATCGAAAAGTATTTCGACGACCCCGAATGGGGAGCTTAACCGGTAAAATCTTCGAATCAGTGGCCGGAGTTAGGATGTATTGTTCGGGAAATTTTCCAGCGCATCCGGGAGAGTTTCGACTCGAAATGGGATTCGTTTTGGATATTGGGAAACGCTCGTGGGATTTTTGCATCCGATAAAACGGTCAAGAGTTCCCGAGTGGTAGCTCCCGGGTCGAAGGGAAAAATCAATGTGTCACGACGGTATGCCTAGAATATTTTTAGGGAATCGAGGTGTGAGAAATTGATTTAAACGCGATCGAACGGGACCAAAATGACCCTAAAGAGAATTTATCTTCCTTAGGAGATAATTAACTCTTTTAGAATAAATAAATAAATAAACAAATAGTAATAATAATAATATAATAATAATAATAATAACAAAAGGTAAACAAAAGAAAAAGAAAAAGGAAAATTAAGAAAAGGAAAAAGGCTCAGGGCTATAAATAGCCACTTCAGACGTCCTTTTCATTTCCTTTTCACACAAACATAGGTCCCACTCAGACACATCGCGGAATGCTTTCGGAGCTCGGAAAAATTGTGGGAACTCACCACCGCGGAGGGAAAATTCTCTACTTCAACTCCATCGGACCGGAATCTCCATCTGATGTGGGTAACTCTAAGCTCACTGTCTATGTGGTTTGTTTGATGATTGTTTAAATGCATTTCTGTGTATGTGAATGAAAAACTGTTTTACAAAAACTATGAGAAATGAGTTAGGGAAGCTAGATTTAAAGGATTTTGAGGTTTGGAAATCATAACTGTATGGATTGGATTACTGTAGAAGTGAAAAATGTTACGCGGAGCAAACCCTGGAGAATTTGCTCTCTGGGGCGATTTTTTTACTGTAGCATTCGATTGAATTCCCACGGATTCGAATGAAAGAAGATTTTGGATTTTAATCGAATACTTGAGGATTTCACTCGAATGCAGGACCGCGATGGATTTCAGTCAAATACTTGAGGATTTTAATCGAATAAAATCCCGAGAAGGATTTCAGCCGATTGAATCCCTAAGGGATTCGATTGAAAGAAGCAATCGAATGCACAGCCTTTAAGCATTCGAATGCCTATTGGAAACTTATGATTTTAAAGGTTCTATGGAATCCAGCCTGCATGGTTATGTATGACTTGAGGTAATTTGAGCATGCATCATGAGGAAAGGCCATCGTAAGAGTTAGGACGACCTTAGATAATTAGACGTTTTCGATAAAATTTAACGAAGATTATAATGGAACCTTAGGAAATCAAGAAAGGTTAGGAAGGTCCCGACCCCAATTGGTGCGGTAGACCAAGTTAAGGAGTCTAGTTATATGATTAGAAATCCCTATTCTCTTGGCAACGTCGTACAGACACGCCCCTTGCCAGTTCAGTAAGACGAATTGGTTACGAGCAACGCAGGTAAAGAGACCTGACCCCGATATGTAAGACAGGCATAAGCCCACACATGTAAAAGAGGCATAGGTCTGTATAAATGAAATGATGACTAAGGGGCCCCACTAAAAGAGAAAAAGAGAAACGGATCGAGCCATAGGGCCGGTCAAAGCGTGTCCACGCCGGATCATTCATAGGTCTGATCCCTCGCCATTCCAGAAAGAGGGGATGGTTGCACTAATTGCATTCGATGTTTACCTCCTATGAGCCTTACATGGTTAGCTACCATACCGGTAAAGAGCGCCGCCGCGTCGACGCAATAGTAGCAAAAAGAGGTTATAGGCCGAGGCCACGACTACAAAGGTGTAAGGACTAAGTAGGACGCAGCCACAGAGCGCGTAAGAGATTCTGAAGTCCCCTCATGCACTATGTAATTAAATGTATGAACTGGTGAATGATGATATGGTGATAACCATGTATGTATAATTGTTTAAGCATTACGTATAACTGTTCATGCATTATGTATCGTCAAGGGAATGTCCCAAGACGAATAGTATGTCTCTAGGAACAACGTACAGTTAACAAGCACGAAGCCTAGGTAATGACAAGACTAGACACCCAGTCACCTAGTAAAATAGATAGAGCTGCTTAGGGTGTAGGTACAAGATAATAACTGGTAGGATTTAGTATTGCATGAAACGTAGAGGTTTTCCTGAGTGGCTGGAGAATGCCCGAGTAATTAAACTGTAGTAGCTGCATAGAGTTTTCACTAAGAACGCAGTCGTTCTTATCCCCACTCGTGTATGGCTCCAATTGACCAGCATGCCGTCACCGCCGCCCAAGGATGTCTGGCTGTTTACGCGCACTCGGCAGCGCAACTATCGGACCTATACCTTGTTGGAGACTAGTAAGTTCGTCCCTGCGAACTTCCTGGGGGAGAGTTCAGAGCAGGCACGCAGCAGACTTCGCAGGCCGGGGTTCTCGCCCATGCGCCCTATTTGGATAGACGAGCGTCCCGGCAACAGCTCGCGTGATCCGATCCACGTGGACGGAGAGGACGTTCCTCCATCGCCGAGACCAGAGCTGCCACTGAGGCCCGAGCCAGAGACGGAACCAGAGCCAGTTACACCTCCGGTCTGAGGGCGAGGCACGCGCACCACCGCCCGCAAGAGCGCCCTTCCAGTGCGACCACGCAGGTTCGCGTCCCACGAGTTCACCGTCGTGACAGGGATCTCGAGCGAGGATGAGGTGGATCCCGCAGAACTGGAGGAGGATTTTGATGAGTAGGGTATCAGGATGCCGCCAGAGATGCAGCCGCAGGAGTATGTAGTACACGAAATGAGTAGTACTCATCCGTGTACGTAGGGTTAGTTTGCTTGTTTTAGGTTATATATAGGGAGTATTGTATATACATGTAGGAACTGATGCAGAATATGTATGTCCACAGTAGGACAAGGATGCTTGTTATTATAAAAATGTATAATTATGTGTGTGCTATCTGTGGGCCGTAGGTGTATTTTCTTCGGGTACTCGCCGTACGCCAGGTATGTACTCGTGCTTCCTTACCTTCTTTTACGATACACTTATGCGATGTATGACGCGTATGGCTTAGTATTTTCATAGTATGATTAAAAGAAGTTTTAAATGGGCTCGTTATTTTGTAAACCCTAATTTCACACCAGGATATAGAATCATAAAGGTTCGTAGCACCAGAAGAGAACCACCTAGCCAGAAAGTCTATGACTTAAGCATAGGACTACTAGCTAGGGTGTCTCAGGTTGCATCTGAGGTTGTCTTTGAGCTCCAGTAGTTCTGCTCATTCTAATAATGTTTCTAGGGGTGAAGTTAACAAATCCCCTATTGTCACTGGCTCCAGTTGTGTGGCCAGTTCCAGAATTACCACCAGCTCCAGTTGTTTCGGCCATGGTTTCTTCTTAATTGGTTGAAGAAGTTGACGATGTTGTCTCCTGTTCCTCTCTTCCTTTGGCTAAATGATTTTTCTTCTTTTTCCTGTTCTTCCTTGAAGTAGCCTCAATCTCAGGATCAAATAACAATGGTTCTTTTGAAGTCTTACCTCGCAATTGCTAAGAAAAATCCACACTAGCCAAATAAGATTAAAATGAGAGTTCACAAAATAACAAAAGAGTTTATAAAATAATAAGAACTATACGCTATATTACAAATATTCACAATTGTTTAACTAAACAGAACTCAAGCTATGTATTTTTGACGCAATTCCCCGGCAACGGCGCCAAATTTGATGGAAGCCTTTTTAACCACTTTCTAGGATCTTGACATAGCTTAGGTTTGTCACAACCATGCCAAGCTCGTCGAAATCTTCTATACACTTTTGTCGTTCAAATTAAATTTATATCTACTTTACGGCTTTCAGATCCACGAGGGATCCAATTGCAGTATAGTCGGGTATTGTCGAATCCACAGAGAGTTGCAAAAATATCGTTCTTGAGTTCGTCTAATTAAACAATAGAGTGAAGGATTTGATAGTTTTGTTTTAATAAACTAAATAAGTAAATAAACAACATAAAAGTAAATAGGAAACAAATCAGAGGTAGTTCTGGAGCTTGTTGGGAATTTTAATCACATCATAGTTTCATGCATCCAGTTACTCATTACATAGAACTATCATTTGATTGCCCGCCACCAGTTCTTAACTTGTCATCACTTTTGCGCATGACAAGATCATAGGTTTCCTTTGTTAAACTGTCACTTTCGCACACAAGCTTAACAAAGTAGGCCAGCGTTAATCCAGATGTTAAAACGGCTAATCTTTATTCCAGTTATGGCAACAAGATTAGAAGAAATGGTTTAGTTCAGACTCTAATAGTTGTAACTCTCGTTCACAACGCTCAAGTCTAAAATCTAGTTAAGCATAATGATGTTGATCTTAACTTGGTTATGATTTAATTAGTATAACTACCGTTCATACAGATAAATCCCAAATCAAGAATCAAAACATTAAGCAAAGACTAGCATTAAGCATAAAACCATTCAAGCAAATCATAAGAAATGGATAGATTCAAATGTAAAGTTACATGGATACAAACAACTACAATAATGACCAAAATCCCAACAAAAAGAGGATTAGGAATCCATCTTACAAGAGTATCTCGGAGGCAAGGTTTAGGCACTTACCATGACATGTGCTCACGCTATCATGGCCATGGCTTCGCCAAGCTTCCTCGATCTCCGGCTCCTTCACAAGCCTCGTCTTTGTTCCTAATCTAACCTAAACTAAAAACTACAATGAAAATGTAAAAGAATGGAATTTGGAGTGGAAGAGGGGATGTTGGATCCACCTTTCAAATGTGCACGACCTCCTATTTATAGGGCAAGCTGTGGGTCCTTTGCTCAGCGGTTTCGGTACAACCGCTGAGCAATACGCTCTTAATCGCTGAGCGGCGGCGCACCTTAGCTGAGCGATTGTACTTTTACGCGTCTTCATTAATTGCTCGTCAGCTTTTGTAGGTTGGTGCTGACATGGCAGGCGGTGCCAGGCTGGCTCCAGCTGGCACAATGATTGCGCCGCGTGCAAGTTGCTTGCCGACACACTTTCGCTGAGCGATATAGGTTTAACCGCTGAGCGGTATTGTCCTGAGTGCTGAGCGGTTCGTTGTCTTGCACTGAGCGATGCTTGCCTGATTTCCTCTTTTAAGCTCATTTCTTCTTTTGCCTCTTTTTCCCATTCTTCATGAGATTATTCCTCAATTAAGCTACTTGCATCCATCTTCAAAATATGTTAATATCCTACAAAAATTGGGTAATTCATTAGATAATTCATTGAAACATAAACAATTAAATGCCTTTTAAAATGATCGAAATTACGTATTTTGGGCATTTAACAGCCATGAATTCTACTAAGTCTTAGGCTTAAGCTCACTGGCCATATGATATCCCACCTTGACCGTGGCCCCACTACAACCTTTAAAAGACCTCTTGATGCATGTTATATATATTTGGTGATCCATGATGCTTAGAAGAAAGTCAAGACTATGGATGCGACTCTAGTGTAGTGTTTGAGAGAGCATTTAATGAACCTATACACTTTGAGTGACAAGCGACACATGCTAACCTGTGAGGCCCAATTGATTTTGACATACCTTGACTTATTCTTTGTTCATGATTAATATGCCAAGAAAATTAGTTTTAATGCACAATGATATCATCTCTTGTCTAATTGTACTCTAACTTGTGGATTGTCATGTATTTTGCACGGTTGTTCGGTAACTAATGAGTCAGCTTAAGTGCCTCCCTGAGTTTCGCGGCTTTGTAGGGGATGTAAATAGTGTCGCCGCACCAAAAAGATTTTTTTTCATCTTTGTTCTTGTTTTCACTCTTAGCTTGCTTGAAGTTCTTAGTTTCTTGCATAAGGACATGCAATTGTTCAAGTGTGGGGTAGTTTGATAAGTGCATTTTGCACCCTATTTATTATCCTATAAATGAACAAATGCATACTAAAAATGTGTGGTCTTAATACTTAATTGATATGTTTTGCACATTAACCTCTTTTATAAGGAATTGAGAAAAACGGCAAATTAAGGTATTATTTTCCTCCTAGAATTTAATATTCCTTTTGGAGTTTTCTATTTTGAAATTACAGGAAATGAAGGTTCAAGAGGATCAATGAAGATATGAAGAGAAGAATTAAGCCAAGGGCAAGGGAGGAAGGAAAAAGAAGCAAAAATGGCGAACTACAGCAAGCAGCGCTCAGCGGACCGCTCAGCGATAATAGAGTCACCGCTCAGCGAAGCGCTCAGCGGACCGCTCAGCGATAACAAGCTAGTTGCTAAGCGAAGGTACCCCACTTGCACTGGCGCATTTAATGCGCCAGCCTGGTGCCAACTCAGATTTCAGTGCCGCCCTGCAAAAGCTGACTAGAGCATTTAATGAAGCCGCGTCAGCCGCCTAAATTGACTCAGCTGCTCAGCGCCACCGCCTCGACCACTCAACGAAACCTGTTATATCGCTCAGCGGTAGTGCTAAACCACTGAGCGATCCGCTCGAACCTTGGCCTATAAATAGAGGGCCAAGGCTTCCATCAATTCGATCACTGACCTATCACTTAATCCCTTCCACAACCCATCCAAAGTTCTTCTACCCTAGAGAATTTCATATTCCTCCCCTTCATATTCTATTTCCTACACCTTTTCCTTTTTATGCCCTTAGGATTTATGTTAAAGTGCTTTGTAATCTTTCAAGACTTGTAACGAAGTGCTGCCGAATCAATTCCAGGTTCTATTGTTCCAACTCTCTATTGTTCCAATCTTTCATTATCGTTTATTCTTGTTTTCTCTTTAATTACTTTGAGTTTGAATCCTCTACCCATGGAGGAGTAGTTTCTTAATATATTGCATGCGGTAACTCTAGACTAAGATTAATTTGAGGTCTTGCGCTTAATGATTATGCATGACTTGTTCCACCTTAATTAATGATATAGCGATTGCATGTTATTAGTTAAGGTTAAATCTGAGTTAATGAATCTTAACGATTATATGATTTATTAAACTATGATTAAGGAACTTTTGGAGAACTAATTAGATATAATTAGGTTGTGCAATTGGTACTTAATTAATATGGGTTTTAATGCTGAGATCTTGGCTCTAATACCTGTATTAACAAATGCTTAGGGGATTGACGATCGTAGTCTCTTAAGTGAATTGCAAATTAGTTAGAGATTTCAACTAATAAACAATATCTCCTTCCATGAATAATTAATTAGGAACCGATGAGAATTAATCCTTGATCTAGTAATACCGTATGCAGGATATTGCTTTTATCATTGTTGTCTTACTCTCGTTTTAATGGCTGTTAAATTCACCAAACCACCCCCCAATTTACTTAATTTTAATTGGTTCTAAATTGGTTCTTTGGGAAATGACCTAGGTTAACCCCCTTTACTACGTTTTTGGGGTTTTCTTGGTTCATAAATTATCATTTGATCGCGCACTGAAATTAACGATGTTTTGGTGAGCGTCAACGTCATTGGCTATTCGGGCCTCAGGAGCGCCAAGAACAGGCCTCAAGTGAGTGGCTTGTCGATGGAGCAGAAAGTTTAACACTACCTGCTCACTCACACTCTCGTTCCACGGAACGGGAATCACGCAGTGATGACTCGTGATGACTGCCTGGTGATGTGGACCCTAGCCGAGCATCACAAGATCAACTGGGCCCTCTATGTCAAGCAGCGCATGGGGCAAGCGCGGATTCGGGGTAATGCGCTTCCCTATGGTGTCTAGATCACGGAGATTCTACAGTATTTCCAGGTTCCTCTTGAGGGTACGCATCTCTGTTATTTGCCTTTTCCTTTCTGCCTTTGACCTTTTGATAAGTCGTTGTTATACCCTAAGTTATTACTCCATAAGTGAGCAAATGCATACTAAAATGTGTAGTAATGCTCATTCAAGGTGTTTTTACACATTATCCTCTTTTGAGAGAAATTAAGGAAAACGGCAAATTAAGGTATTAATTCTCTTCGAATGTAATATTTCTTTTGTAGTTTTTCTATTTTGAATAACAGGAATTGAATGTCTAAGAGGACCAATGAAGACAAGAAGAGAAGAATGAAGCCAAGGACAAGAAAAGAAGGAAAAAAGAAGCAAAATGGCGAAGTTCAGCAAGAACTGCTCAGCGGATAACAGCAACTGCTCAGCGATTGAGGAGCAACCGCTCAGCGGAGAAACTTCTAGAACATGAGCCATCCTGGCGCCAGCTCAGAAATCGCATGAGCCGCCAATATTGACTCAACCGCTCAGCGGTGGCACTAAACCGCTGAGCGGACCTGCCGAGCCTTGGCCTATAAATAGGTGGCCAAGGCATTCATTTGGGGCATGCTTCCTCCATTCCTTTCCATCCTCTCTTTCCCCCTTCCCCAAGTTCTCCTGGGCTGAGAACTCTTCTTTTCCTCTCTTTTTCTATACTTTTTACATTTTATTTCAAGCACTTAGGCTTATGTTAAAGTGCTTTGTTTTCTTTCAAGCTTTGTAACGAAGTTCTGCCGAATTAATTCCAGGTTCTATTGTCATTTCTCCTTGCCATTTACTCTTTCATTCTCTTTATTTACTCTTTCTTGCTTTTCACTTGTTTTAATCTTCCATTGTCATTTACATCTTTCCGTTTCTTTATTTACTTCTTACTTTCTCTTTACTTACTTTGAGTTCATTTACTCTTTCCATTTTCTTTTCCTTTACTTTTACCTTTTATTTCTTTCCTTGTCATTTACTCTTTCTTTCTCTTTACGTATTATGAGTTTTAAACCTCCATCCATGGAGGAGTAGCTTCTTAATATCTTGCATGCGGTAACGCTAGATTAAAGATTAATTTGAGGTCTTGCGCTTAATGATTATGCATGACTCGTTCTACCCTTAATTAATGATATAACGATTGCATGTCATTAGTTAAGGTTAATCCAAGTTAATGAATCTTGACGATTGTAGGATTTATTAAACTATGATTAAGGAACTTTTGGAGAACTAATCAGATCTGATTAGGTTGTGCAATTGGTACTTAATTAATATGGGTTTTAATGCTGAGATCTTGGTTTTAATACTTGTATTAAATGCTTAAGAGATTGACGATCGTAGTTTCTTAAGTAAATTGCATATTAGTTAGAGATTTCAACTAATAAACATCTCCTTTCATGAATAATTAACTAAGAACCGATGAGAATTAATCCTTAATCTTGAAACGCCGTATGCAGGATATTGCCTTTATCATTATTGTCTTAATCTCGTTTTAATTGCTTTCAAGTTATCAACAAACAAAACCCCCCTGATTTACTTAACTATTGATTTGGTTCTAAATTGCTTCTTTGGGAAACGACCTAGGTTAACCCCCTTTACTACGTTCTTGGGGTTTTCTTGGTTTATAAATTATTATTTGATCGCGCACTAAAATCTAACGACATTTTGGTGAGCGTCACCTTTCTTACGAATTGTTTTTATGAATATACTAACTTATACCTTTGTTCGCTTTTCCTTGTTGGCAGGTGAATTAAAGTGGTCCCCTAAAGTGACATGGAAATGGACTTTGGCTGCTTAGCCAAAATGCACATATCGCTGAATGACAAAAATCAGCTAGCCTATGATGTGCCTCAGGGCAGTCGTGCAAGAAAAAGGGCAGCTCCTTTTTCGCCTTCAACTCCATCCACCTCCGCTGATTTGGCAGTTGTAGCCTCGACCTGTGCAGAGCCTACACCAGTACCTGGCCTCTCACAGTCCCAGATGGACTTGTTGATGAGTCGTCTAGATGCTCTGAGAGTGGCTTTGTCACGCCTTGACTGTCTCGAGCAGTTGGCGGTGCAAGCAGATCGCCTTAAGCAGCAGGTAGCACGGATTGACCGTAACATGCGCCAGTTGGGCCCAGACCTAGACGCGGTCTATGCTCGTTTGGCTTAGGTGTGATCAGGAGGTTCCACTGGTTTTCTCTCGACTTCAGACCCTGCTCCGGCCGGTATAGAGGAAGATCTGGCTCTGGACATTGAGGAAGCGGAGTAGGTCTCTTAGGGTTATCAGGGTAGGTAGCTTAGAATTATGTATAGGTCAACCATCAAATGTTTTGTAAGCATTATAGGGTAGGGGCATTTTGGGGATTTAATGTAATCGGTCCGGTTGGCTCCTATATTTTATAACTTGGTGGCTAATTATTAATGTAAATCTTATGTTATCTTTCAAATTTTCAAGTTTTATTAGATGTTGGTTAAAATCGCATGTCATAGTTCATTTATGCACCTTAGGGGCAATTTCGTCCAGAATTGACAATTTAGAGCTTCAGGCAAATTTTCCTTCGTCCTTAAGACCTAAGAATTATAAATAATAGGGGAACAAAGGAAATTCGGATCATGGTTCACAAAACAAAGGAAAATGCAAGGTTATGGGAGAAATCTCGTTAATTTGAGGTATAAGGGTTAAATGGTAATTTTGGGGGCAACAGCTCCCTGCTAGCCTTCCACTAATCCATATATACCTATTAAAAGTTGTATGGGGGGTCACATGGTCAAATTCGTCCAAATTTGCAAAGGTTGCACTCATATATAGGCTTTTGCCTTACTATGGGGTTATAGTAACTAAACATCTCCCCAGCCGCTCGGAGATCTCTAGGTGAACATACAAACTAAACATCCTACCATTTATTATCTGGCCTATCTGAACGGCTTTATCAGCATTATTAGGCGACATGGGAACTACTCTTGATTACTACGTTCTCGTGCTGATTAGCATTTCGTGAATATACATAATCGTCTCGAGCGTGCTCTTGACAGTACGGCATAACAGCAGAAATACACCTCCAGAATAATCAGAATACATCACAGAATACACTCAGCATTCAATTCAGCATAACGGAATCATCAGAGTATGCATCACATAGTCATCCAAAGTCAGCATAACAGAATCAGCAGAATATATGCAGCATAGTCAGCAGCATAAACATGACAGAATTAAACATGCCCAACAGAGTGTAACAGCATAACAGAATATATTCAGTATAACAGAATGTAACAGCATAACAGAATACAGCAGCGTAACAGAATATACTAATATAACAGAATACAGCAGCATAACGGAATAAGTGTTATTCCCACATAATAATGTCCTCTGTTGACACTAGTATGACGGAATAACCTCACACCCTCAGTATAGGCCGACACTGTCTGGACCTTACTGCGGTGGGCTTCCACCTGCCGTGTGCCCCCTTGGGACCCCTCGACAGTGGGCAGATATTGTACCCCCACCTAAGCTTGTCCCCTTTCGACAATGCATAGGCGTGGTAACCGCACACCTCCAGGTATGCCATCTCGACACCACCTGTGGCGGGCTTCCACATTCAGGATGCCTCGACCTCCTGAAGTGGGATCATAATGGCTCACGTGATCACGGTCTTTTTCAGCATATGGCATATAGCCTTTTCAGTATTGGGGCACTTAGCCCTTTTCAGCATGTGGCATTTAGCCTTTTCAGCAGCATTGGGCATTGGCCCTGTTTTAGCATGAGGCATTAGCCCTTTTTCAGCATTTCAGCATTTTTCAGCATGTTCAGCATTCTCTGTACCTGCAGCATGTTATACTTGTTTCCCTATGGTTCATTTCAACATCTTTTCTTATCTCAGAGTTAGTTCTATCTCAGAGTTAGTTCTAGTCCTTTAAAACTAGGTAAATCATGAATGCATGACATGCTACAGATTTATCACAGACTACATGTAATGCGCATATTTAGGACATATTCTTCACATACTCACATACAGCATAAACTTCATATAATACAGTTATCAATCATAGCTATCACATTGAACACTGGATTATGTGCCTCAAGAGGGGTTCCATACACGTTCTGGCCCTCAAGCTGCTCAGCGGAGACTCTGGTCCGCTCAGCGGTTTGAGTCTGTCCGCTCAGCGGTACATACTTACCGCTCAGCGGACCGCCTTCTCGAATCCTCGAAACCGCCTTAAATAAAAATATCTTTTGCACTTTCCACGTTGCTTCATCTCGCTCAGCGGCGCCTGAGACCGCTCAGCGACCCCTGTGCGAGACAAGCAAACTGACTTCCTCTTCTCTTCCATTTTCTTCCCTTTGCTTCCATGGAACGCTACATGAGTTTCACACATAATTCCAGCACAATAATCCTATCTAATCCAGGTCATAAGACCCTTCAGAATTTCCTTCCTATGCTTAGCATCATTTCTAACATATTTCATCATAAAATCCATAATTCACATACATACACATACAAGCACATAACACTCAATCACCATCAAAGAGGTGAGGAACTAGAGTTACCCACTTCCTCAAGAACTTGTTGACGCTAGGAAGAAGAGGAAATCAAGCCTTGCTTGCTTGTTGAATGATTCCTTGACCTAACATGAAAACCTAGACATAATTAGGGCAACATAGGTTATGGAAACTTGGTTCTTCACCAAGGGATGAAAACTTACCAACTACTCTTGATTTGCCTTCTTTATGATTTTGAGAGTGAATTAACATGATGAAGAACAAAGGATGATGATTGAACTTTGGTAGAGCTTTGGTGAAGTTTAGGTTTAGGAACTTAGGAGCAAAATGAAAATGAAAGACTTGGAGAATATGTGTGTGTGTTTTCGGGTTGCTCATGGGGGAAGGGCTGGCCGTGGGCTTTTCTTAGTCCATTGGCCATCCTTATTTCCAATTTTAGCCTTAGTGTTTTTTGGTCATGTTCATTCATTAATCATTTATGTACGGAAGTCCTAAAATTATTCCGGACATACCGTTGTGACCTATTAATTTTCCTTGTTAATAATCAAATCTTAGTTGACATATTCTTGCATGTACTTTCATACTAATATATTTTACAAACTCCTGTGAGTCGTGGTGAAATTATAATAAAACCCTAATTCCGACCCGAACGTTACCAGACGTCACAAGATCGTCAAATTATTATTTTTAACTAATATCCCACAGATAAAATTAATATTTGAATTTTATTTCACTTTTATCTCACCTTTTCCTTCTTGTTATATTTTTAATTCTTTCCTAGATAACATATTAGCTGAAGGGAAAAAGTCGGGTTGTTACATTTCCATCCCCCTTCGAAAAATTTCGTCCTTGAAATTGAAAGATAAGGATAGATTCATACCTCTCAGAATAATTCTGGATAAGGTTTCTTCATATCCGCTTCTAACTCCCACGTTTGCTCTTCGAGTTCCCGGTTCGTTTATACAACTCGCACCATAGGAATTTCCTTATTCCTCGTCTGGCTAACCTTATGATCAATGATCCTTTATGGCGTAAGCGGTAAAGACAAATATTCGCTCAACTGTATTTGTTCTGGCTGAAGTACATGATCGGGGGATGCGTAATACTTATGTAACTGAGAGACATGGAAAACATTATGGATATTGGCTAAGTTCGGCAGAAGAGCTATTCGGTATGCTACCGGTCCAATCCGTTCTAAGATCTGAAACGGTCCAACGAATCGGGGGTTCAGCTTCTTAATCTTCAATGACCTCCTAATACCTGCTGCCGGAGTAACCTTTAGGAAGACATGATCTCCCTCTTGGAACTCAAGCGGTCTCCTCCGAGTATCTGCATAGCTCTTCTATCGACTTTGAGCAGTATGCATCCTTTGCTGTACTAGCTTCACTAATTCTTCCGCTTCTTGGGCCTCTTTAGGATCTAGCCCACTGTACTGTCTGCCACTATTCTAACAGAGAGGTGATGGGCACTTTCGGCCATATAGAGCTTCAAATGGAGCCATGCCAATACTGGTTTGGTAACTGTTGTTGTAAGGAAACCCTATAAGCGGTAACATTTCCTCCCAATTTCCCGGTGTGTCTAGCGCACAAGCCCTTAACATATCTTCCAAGGTCTAAATGGTGCGCTCAGACTGGCCATCAGACTGAGGGTGATATGTTGAACTCAAATGCAACTGAGACCCATATTGCAACACCCTAGCTAGTTTGCCTATGCTTAAGTCATAGGTTTCCCTGGCTAGGTAGTTGAAGGCTGGGCTGTGAACTATTACCGTTCTAGCTTACCAGTTGAAATTAGGGTTACTGAAAATTTGGGCCAATTTGAACCTCCTTTCGAAAGTACATGCATAAAAAAATAAGGAGCCGTGCGAGTACTATAACGATTACTGGCATAACTATAAGATACGAAAGTAGGAATACATACCTGTAGGATGGAGCTTTAGCGGCAGACAGTACACATAAGAGCCCGAAGATACACCACATTTTATTTTTATAAAGTACATATGGTTCATACATAAGTCTATCCAAAGGAAACAATATACATAAACAGTAGCAATATCATACAGACGCGAAGACTAACAATGACTACATACACGAGCGGCACCTCTCGCTTCGTGTATGGTACAACAATCTAACTTTGCAGACGGGTCCATCTGGTCTCCACCTACCCGGAGTCTCCGAGATGCTCCAGAGGCTCCTCCTCATCGCTGCCGCTCAGGTCTGCTACTGCCGAGAAGCCACGTGGGGCCAAGCGCTGTGAGCGAACAGTCAGTATCCTCTTCCGTGCAGTGGTCTGGAGGCCGCGAGCTCGAACTGGCGAGGCGTATGCACCTGGATCCGTAGCTGGTGTCAGGGCTGGAGTAGGTGTCGGCTCCGGCTCCGAAGGAGGCACCTCCTCATCACCGTTGAGGCAGATTGGATCCCTGCTACTGCTCCCCGGACGCTCGTCCACCACAATCGGATTCAGCGGTGAAGTGCTTGGGGCTCCCAGCCTCGGTCTAGGAGGATGGTCCTGCTCGTCTGGTAGGCGTGCAGGCGCATAAGTACTTGTCTCCAAGAGGGTGTCGGTGCAATAGTTGCGCATGCGCATGCGTGTGAAGAGCCATACGTCCTTGGCTGGTGGTGACGCCATAGCTGCAAACTGGATCCATAATCGAGTGGGGGTGAGAACTCTAAGTCCTCAGTGGGTCTCTATGGCTACCGACGATTCATTTACTCAAATATCCTCCAGGCCGTTCATGGATTTCTAAGTGATCTGGCATGCTAACATCCTACTGATTATTATCTGGCCTAAGGTCCTGATTAGCTTTATCTAAGATTATCTAGGTGATAGAAGAACTAGTCTTTCTTACTAAGTCTGCGTGCTTATGAATCCTACAATTCAGTTATACTTAAGCTATCTGTCTCGGGTCATTCCCTTGACGATACATCATACATGAACATCCATGACTATGCATATATACTTTATCACATACATACCGACATACATATAGCTGTTCATTCATCATATCAATACACATACATATTCTTTATGCTTTATGCTTGGGGGACTTGGGGATCTCTTACGCATACTGGCTCACCCGGGTTAGCGTCCTTCTTCTCCTTTCTTTATTCTTTTAGGTATGACGTCAACCTTTCCTTCAAATCTTTACTTTACTTTAACTTTAACTTTCTTTGTGCCATTAACCTCTGCGAACTAATCCACCCTTTTGGGATTCATTTGTTAACCAAATCCACCCTTTTGGGACTTGGCAAGGTAACACATTTTCCTTCCTTGTGTCCTTAACCTCTGCGAACTAATCCACCCTTTTGGGATTATTTCGTTAACCAAACCCACCTTTTTGGGATCTGGCAAGGTAACACATTGGCCAATCCACCCTTTTGGGACTGGCGAGGGGCGTGTTAATTAGACAATGCCAAGATAGAGGATTCGTATCATATAACTATATACATAATTCCCTAAGTTCCATTATGCTCTCTTTATCATTAAGTCATCGACCTCTAGTGTTCTAGGGCTGTCCTAACTCCTAAATGACATCCCATCCTCATGATGCATGCTCATATATATAAGAATGGCTTAGCCGTAGTCATTGGATCCCTTGAAACCACTAAACTCCCAACTCTGCTAGGTTTCATTCGAATACTTGCTGTGGCATTTGAATGAAATCCTTCGGAGTTCTTTCATTCGATTGAAATAGGCTTTCATTCGACTGAAATCCCTCGACATCCGTTCATTCGAATATGAGGGAATTCATTCGACTGAAATCCCTAAAATTCGCCTTCATTCGACTGCGGTGGAATTCATTCGAAGGAAAGCTCGATGGGGCTTTTCATTCGATTGAATTCCTTGCGTATTCGAATGTAAACTACAAAAATCGCCTCCCGAGACTCCAGATCGTAAATTCTTACTGTTCCTAGGGTTCCAAGTAGTACAGTTATGTGTTTCATTTTTCCACAGTTCACAAAACCCTTTTTACACATTATCCCCCCAAAATACTACTTAACAGTTCTACAGTCAAATATACAAATAGGCACATATACAGTTAAAAACTAAACCACATAGACAGTGGGCTTAGGGTTACCCACCTCCGATCGAGATTCCGATTCGGTAGCTCTGAAGGGGAGACGGTCCTCTTCACGATGGTGTGCTCCAGCTAATTTTCGGGGACTCCGGCACTAACTCTAGATGCGTCAGAACGTAACCCTCGGTTGCTCTCTGAATGTAACTTCTGAGAAGTTACGAGATTATAAATAACCGTGCACAGTACAAAGTTATTTTTCTTTTTCTTTTAACTTTTCTCTCCTCTCTCTCACGTTTTGCTGAAGCTCTGCAGCTTCTTATTTATCATTTTTATTATATTATTTATTTATTTATTTATTTACTTATTTATTACTTAACTTCTGAAGGAAGTTAATGCCCTTCCCGGTGCCCCCTCTTTTTTTTTATTCGGTCGCGTTTTGTCCGAAAAACCCTACTTCCGGTTGCCCTAAAAATATTCCGGACATACCGCTGTGACCTATTTATTTTTCCCCCCGGTCTAGAACAATCTCCTTGGGGATCGGGGACTCTTTTATCGGGTCGAAAAATCCCACGGACGCTTTACAGTATCATGGAAATTTCCGTTCAAGTTGCAGCCCGTCCCGCGGCTCCCGAAATTCATGAGACAGCTAAACCTAGTCCGTTTTCCCCGTTTTTAGGGTTTCAGAGGTTTAACTCGACTCCCCTCGCTCCCTCGACGTTTTTCGACCGCTCTCGGCTAACAACGGGTAACTTTCCAGCTTGTAAAAACACGGGATGTTACACATATGCCTTTTGAAATGCAGTCCAAAATCTAGAAGTCAATCTGGGATCTCTGTCTGAAATAATAGAAGATGGTACTCCATGCAACCTTGCCACCTCCTTGATATACAGCTGTACAAGCTTCTCCAGTGAATAAGTCATCTTGATTGGGATAAAGTGAGCAGACTTAGTCAATCTGTCCACAATTACCCAAATAGCATCAACTCCCGTCCGAGTATGTGGTAAGCTTGAAACAAAATCCATAGCTATGGCTTCCCACTTCCATTCTGGAACCTCTGGAGGATTCAGCAATCCTGGCGATTTCTGGTGCTCAATCTTCACTTTCTGACAAACTAAACACTTCTGTACCCAGTTCTCGACATCTCTCTTCAATCCTGGCCACCAAAACATGTGCTTAAGATCATGATACATCTTAGTAGTACCTGGATGTATCGTGAAATGACTCTTGTGAGCCTCCCTCAATATACCCTCTCTTAAGCTGCCTTCCTTAGGCACACAAATGCGCCCTTCAAATCTCAGAATCTCATCATCCCCTGTTGTCACTTCTTTGATTTTACCTTCTTCAATAGCCTTGCGAAATTTACACCAAGTATCCTCCTGACAATTCTTCTGAGCCTCTGTTATTCTCTGCTTGAAATCACTACTAATTTGTAGAGGATACAACGTCAACCTGTCACGTTGGCGTGCAACAGTAAATTGAGATCACGAAACTCCTCTAATAACTTTGCTTCCTGCACCATCATCTGAGCCATCTGCAATGACTTCCTACTTAAAGCATCAGCCACTACATTGGCCTTCCCAGGGTGATAATTGAGATTGATGTCATAATCCTTAAGAAATTCAATCTACCTCCTCTGACGCATATTCAATTCCTTCTGGTCAAATAGGTATTTCAGACTTTTGTGATCCGAATATACCTCAAACCGAACTCCATATAGATAATGTGTAACATCCCAGTTTTCCTTAGCAAAGATTTCGCATAATAAACTCGTGAACGAACTCCATCAGAGGTTGGAAGCGTGAGCTGTAGGTGTCCGTCAAGCACCGGATGTACGGGGACTATGCGGCTCAGGTGGATAAGTGCGGAGTTAGGGAGAATCTGAAAGGAGTGTCTGTAGAAATTATTCTGTTCGGTATTTCCAAATTCTGCTAACACTCAAATAATTCCTCTCGACCCCTAGAAATGGATGAAAAACTTAAAGTGTAAGAAAAACAGAAATCGGGTCAGTTTCGGATGATTCCGTAGACACTAGAACAGTCCCGTTTAGCCTCGTCTAGTCAGTAGGACTGAGCAGAGAGTCTCAAGTATCTGGGAATCCAACTTGTACTAGGAGAAAGTCCCAAATACCTTAGATTAGCCCCACAACCTTATTGGGAAGTTTGGGAGACAGCGAAACCGCAAGCAGAACGGGTGTCCGCAGACGCGGGAGCGTAACGATGTATTAAAGGGATATGTGAAAAATACTCCTCCGGATAAAAAATCACAAACACCTTCTAAAAATAATATTCTTAGGAAGGGGGTAATTAGAGGATCGCGACGGTACAAGCAGAAAATTTTTCGGACGACCGTGCGCGACGCACTGGGACTGCGAACGATAAAAAACGAGCGAAGCGGGACCAAGGTGGGGCCCAATCTGATCTAGCACGTGGGGAGGCAGATATTTTCAAGAAAAATAATTAAAAATGCCTTGATGTGACTTGATTTGACCTTGGAATTATCCAAATCAATTAAATAATTAGAAAAGTAAATAAAAAGGGCATTTTGGTAATTTTGGGCCAAGGGCAAAATGGTAAAGTGGCAATCAGCTCTTGGGCTATAAATACCCCTTCAAAACCGAAAATGAGATGAGAAATTAGAAACCTTGCCAGAACTCTGTCCGTTTGCCGATCGACTGCTATGCTGTCAAACCGGAGACCCAGACACCGCCTGCCTTAAGCCCAGTTCACTTCCCCCAGGAACCCCCTAACCCTAGACCACGAAAATCACATCAAAACCACAAGGAAGCTTGCTGAAATTTCGGCCTAGAGGAGCAAGGAGGAGTCCAAGCAAGCTAGGAGCAAGCCGGAACCGTCGGCATCGTGGTAACGGTGGGTAAACCTGACATAACCACTGTCTATGTGGTCTAGGATGCTTGAGTTTCATTTGTGATGTGTTCTATGTTAGATTATGCTAGGTTTTCTTATTTAATGCCTCTTTGTTCTTATTGAATGCCTCTTTGATGAATTGCTATGTGAATATGTGATTTATGTGTCAGATATGCTACATGCTTTGTGACTAGACGGTTAGGAGAATATGAACTTGATTATGGAAATGATTTTTTGAAAGTTTGAGAGTATGTTATGGCTGTTAGAAATTTGCTAGAAATGATGAAAGAAATGCTCTAAAGATTGTTCTTGAGAAACCTTGTAGAACATGGGAAATTGCAGGAATTAGGTGCTGAAATTCGTCAGGGTGCACTGAGCGGTCTGGCGAAGTCCAGAACTCCCTTTTCGAAAATTATCATTTTTATGTGTACGAAAAACCTTTCTTAAACCATAATTTTTATACTGCTTGCAATTATCCATGGATCTACTGATTTTACTAAAGTATGTGAAATGTTATGAACTAAAGATTTGTGTTCAAGGCTTTCTAAATTACGCTAAATGTTATGATTTAAGGATTGATGTTAAATGCTTTCTAAGGTATGATAAAGGTTATGAACTGAGGTTTTATGTTTAACGCATATGAACTGTAATTGGATTGAGGAACTGTATTGATGAATGTGCTATGTGATTATGTGTCATGGAAAATGGTTTTACAAAAGGAAAAGAAAGGAAAGGAAAAGAAAGGATGAATGAGAACGAGGACCAGGAGTTCACGCCTGGCTCGAAAGAAAGAAAGGAAAGGAAAAGGGCATGACATCACTAAGTCCCAAAAAGGAAAAGGAAAGAAAGGAGAAAGGAATTTTTTCCTAGCTGTGCATCATAGCCGGCAGGAAAGGCAAGCTGAACCCTGGGCATGCCTTGTCCCTAGCATAAGGACGGGGTAGGGTCCCCTCGCCATCCCTAGCATAAGCATGGATTCTCCTATCGTGGGCTACTTGTAACATCCTACTTTTCCCTTAGCAAGGATTTCGCATATTGAAATAGGGTACAGACTCTTTTAGAGGTTGAAAGCTTGAGGTGCAGGTGTTCATCATTCACGTGGACGTGTGTGACTGTGCGATGAGGGTGAACAAATGCAAGATTTTGGAGAGGTCAGCAAGAGATCTGACCACAGCAAGTAGTAAGGAAGACAGAAGGAGAAGGGCCAAGTGAGGGAAGCGTCCCGCAGAACTAGAGGAGCTGGCGACCTTTTCTAGCCTTACGGAAATAAGTTCCGAAGGTGTGGGAAGAGGCGAGAGACTTAAGTGACTGAGATGAGCGTATGGGTGTTGGAGCATATTCGGTTGGAAAAGTAAAAGCTCAAGGGACTAAGTTTTGAGGAAGTGTAGGCGGAAAAGGCTTAGGCAGCAATTGGGATAGAATGACGATAGGTAAAAGCTTTAGTCGAAAAGCGGTGGACCCAAGGATTTAGCCACACCAGAATTTCGGGGCGAAATTCCAGTAAGGGGGATAGAATGTAACATCCCAGATTTTTCCCTTATGGAAATTTCCCTTGAATCCTAATTTCGCGTGATTAAAAGCACGTTAGACATGATTATTTGGACTGAAAAAATTATTTAGAAAATTAATTGCTTCCAAATACCAGTCAAATAATGGTTTCTCGATCTCACGGAGTGCCGCAAGGTCCGTGCTAAATTTCGCCGAAAATCGGAATTTCGGTAGGCACCTAAGGTATCTGTGAAAATTGCCCCGGGTAATTTATTCACGAATACCTTAACCTGACATACTCATATGATCAGGAAAGATTCGTAGATCACGGATATATCTTTGGGATATTTTTCGGAGAACCGTGTGTGGGCCAGAAGTGGTTAAAGGCAACTAAACTAGAATAAGGACTAGGATATTTATAATAACTATAATAAAATAATAATATAATAATAAAATAAATTAATTAATAATTAAATAAATAACAGCAGGGGGCACGGCTATAAAAAGGGCCCCCTGGGTGAAAGAATATATATTTTCACTTTCTCTCAGTTTTCCCATTTTCTATTACCATTCGTGCACATCGCGGAAGCGCTACCGGACTTCAGAAAAATTCCCAGAGCACGCCATGGTGAAGAGGAAAATCGGCACAACAAAGCTACCGGAGCAGAATCGCCGTTTGATATGGGTAATCCTAAGCCCACTGTCTATGTGGTTTAGTTTTTAACTGTATATGTGCCTATCTGTATATTTGACTGTAGAACTGTTAAGTAGTATTTTGGGGGGGATAATATGTAAAAAGGGTTTTGTGAACGATGGAAAAATGAAATGCATAACGGTACTACTTGGAACCCTAGGAACAGTAAGGATTTACGATCTGGAGTCTCGGGAGGCGATTTTTGTAGTCTGCATTCGAATCGAATGAAAGAACTCCGAGGGATCTCATTCGAATACCACAGCAAGTATTCAAATGAAACCTGGCAGAGTTGGGAGTTTTATGGTTTCAAGGGATCCAATGACTGTAGTTAAGCTATTCTTAGGTATTTGAGCATGCATCATGAGGATGGGATGTCACCTAGGAGTTAGGGCAGCCCTAGAACACTAGAGGTCAATGACTTAATGTTCAAGAAAGCATAATGAAACTTAGGGAAATATGTATGTAGTTATATGCTAGGAAACCCAGCTCTTGGCAATGTCTACTTGACACGCCCCTCGCCAGTCCCAAAAGGGTAGATTGGCCAATGTGTTACCTTGCCAGGTCCAAAAAGGGCTGATTTGGTTAACGAAGTAATCCCAAAAGGGTGGATTAGTTCGCAAAGGTTAAAGACACAAGGAAGGAAATGTGTTACCTTGCCAGGTCCCAAAAGGGTGGATTTGGTTAACGGGTTAATCCCAAAAGGGTGGATTGATCTGCAGAGGTTAATGGCACAAAGAAAGTTAAAGTTAATGTAAAGTAAAGATTGCTCATCGAATCAATAAGAAGAAGTGAAGAAAAGGTTGACGTCATACCTAAAAGAATAAAGAAAGGAGAAGAAGGGCGCTAACCCGGGTGAGCCGGTATGCGTAAGAGATCCCCAAGTTCCCCAAGCATGTAGTATAAAGAGTATGTAGCGTAAAGCATGAAGAATATGCATAAGTGTGAATGTGATGATTGAACAGCTATATGTATGTCAGTATGTATGTGATAAAGTATATATGCATAGTCATGAATGTTTATGTATGATGTAAGTCAAGGGAACGACCCGAGACTGATAGCTTAATTATAACTGAACTGTAGGATTCATAAGCACGCAGACTTAGTAAGAAAGACTAGTTCCTCTATCACCTACATAATCTTAGATAAAGCCGTTCAGGACCTTAGGCCAGATAATAATCAGTAGAATGTTAGTATGCATGTTTTCACTTAGCAACACCTGAGCGGCCTGGAGGATATTCGAGTAAATGAATCATAGGTAGCCATAGGGACCCACTGAGGACTTAGAGTTCCCACCCCCACTCGATTATGGATCCAGGTGGACATAGCAAAGAGCTTGACCCAAGAGACACATGGTGGGCGACAGAAAGCTGTAGATCGGAGCAGGAGCGAGCTGAATACACTCGCGCCAAGGCGACACATGTTTGTACTATGTTTTATGACTTTCATATCTTTGTGTACATATGTATTATTAAGGCAAATGTGTAATTGTATTTTTGGGACCTTTGTTGCAAATATATATACAACTATTTTTCATGTTCCACTGTGATCTCTACCTAATTTGTGGTAGACGCTATCGACTATTGTTATATGTCTCTTTATCACACATGGCTCCTAATTTATAATTTAATAAGCACATGAACGATTTTCAAATTGGTCCCTATTTCTGTGTAAGAATTATTTGCAAAGGTAAAAGTAAGGGCTATAAGTAACCCTACGCAACGAACAACAACCATGTGAGCATTGCTTACTACCATGGAAGTGGGCAGTTAGCAGGGGCGTTGCACTACTGAGATTTAGCGCGGCCTAGTCCCCACGGTACTGAGACAACAAGGAAGCCTGTCGCGGTAGGCCACCGTTACGGGGGGGTTGAGCTTGAAGTATGTGCTCTATGTGATATAACTGTACATAAGTGGATGTGTGAGTAAGCTTATAATTAAAATGGGCACGGTTATAAGTGGACGCACACAGAAGCTTATTATGTGATAGGTGATTATGTGAAATATTTGATTATGTGTGACTTAGGAAGTAAGATAGAGAACAGATGACTTAGTAATGAAGAATAGGTTCCCCAGTCACCTAGTAACTAGATAAAGCTGCTCAGGCTTAGTATGGATCTTAAAATCAGTAGGGTGATAGTATAACTGTGACACTTAGAGACCCCCTGAGCGGCGGAATCATAATTGAGTGTAATATGAGTAGTAAGACCAGAGGTAACCCACTGAGAACCCAGTGTTCTCATCCCCCACTCCTTTATGGTTCTAGGTGAGCACACTAAGGATCGAGAAGACGTCATAGCGGGGAAAGCAACACAAGGGACGAGGAGAGGAGCTACAGGAGAAGCCAAGGGGAGACAACTGAAGATCAGACGATTAGATAGTAGATAATATATGTGTATTTGTACTTCTATGTGATATTTGTATTTGATACTTATAATACTATTTATATATTGCTGATGAATGTATGCAGGACCATTGTTTGTTATCTGGCGGGTACTAATGATATTTTTATTTATCGTTACACATGCTATGTTTCCGTTCAAAATGCATGTTCTAAACGCGACAAGGCTCCTAATTTAATCTATGTGACGTATCAAGAAAGTTTAAATTTTGTCCATATTTTGGGTAGCATTATTTTTAAATGAATACATGGGACTAAGTAATCCCCACCAAAGCAGATAACAACCTAGTGAACATTGTTTGCGACGTACGCGTGAACAGTTAGCTAGGGTGTTACATAATGTCTCCAAATCTTCAATGCAAACACTGCTGCAGCCAACTCTAAATCATGCGTAGGATAGTTCACCTCATGCTGCTTCAGCTGTCTAGAGGCATATGCTATCACCTGGCGTCGCTGTATCAGTACACATCCCAGTCCAGCACCTGACGCATCACAATATACCTCAAAAGGTTCCTGGGGATCAGGCAGTACTAGCACTGGAGCGGTGGTCAACCTCTCTTTCAGCTCACAGAAACTCCGTTCACATTCTGCGGACCAAACCATCTTTGCTCCTTTCCTGGTCAGCTTCGTCAACGGCAAAGCAATCTGTGAAAATCCCTGGATAAACCTCCGGTAATACTCAGCAAATCCCAGAAAGCTCCGTAGCTCGGTAACTGAGGTGGGTCTCTCCCAGGTTCTGACCGCTTCAACCTTACTAGGATCCACTGATACGCCTTGATCTGAAATCACATGACCAAGAAACTGCACTTTCCTGGCCCAAAACTCACATTTAGAGAGCTTGGCATACAACTGTTTCTTTCTTAAAATTTCCAATACTAGCTGCAGATGTCTAGTATGCTCTTCTTCACTCTTGGAGTACACGAGAATGTCATCAATAAAAATAATGACACATTCATCCAGATATTCACAGAAGATCCTATGCATGTAGTCCATAAAAATAGCAGGAGCATTCGTCAATCCAAAAGACATTACCATGAAATCATAATGTCCATAACGGGATCGGAACGCCGTCTTAGCTATATCCTCCTCTCGTACTCTAATCTGGTGGTATCCAGACCACAGATCAATCCTCGAAAAGATCTTAGCATCCCTCAACTGATCCAGGAGATCATCAATCCTAGGCAATGGATACTTGTTCTTAATTGTCACCTTGTTTAATTGTCTGTAATCAACACACATCCTCATAGTACCATCCTTCTTCTTCACAAACAACACCGGTGCTCCCCACGGTGAGGCACTTGGTCGTATGAACTGCTTTCCTAACAACTCTTCTAGCTGCCTTTTTAATTCCTGCAATTCCAACGGAGACATATGATACGGTGCGATAGAAATAGGTCCAGCACCAGGCACCTGATCAATAGAAAACTCTACCTCCCACTTTGGCGGAAACGCCGGAATATCATCAGGAAACACATCTGGGTAATCTTGAACCACAGGAATATCCTTGACTTCCTGCTTCACAACCACTACTTCTGACGATGCAAAGAAAACACAACCTTGATCCCTTAACTGACAGAAATAGAGAATTGGCAATTCTTCCTCTGAAACTACGGGATTAGTAGCTATAGAGGAAAAAGTAACCATCTTCCTAGCATAGTCGAGAACAGCCTGATTGGCATTCAACCAATCCATCCCTAGTATCACATCCAGTCCTACTAGGGGAAGACAGATTAAATCAGCCACGAACTCTCTTTCATGCAGCGAAGAGGACAACACAGACATACTTGACAAGTCTTAACTGGTAGTGCAGTAGGTGTAGATACAGCCAGGGTATATGGCAGTGTCGTAGGAGATAACTGCAACTCCATCACACTATCGTAGGATATAAAGGAGTGTGACGCTCCGGAATCATACAAAACAATCAAGATCTTCCCATAAATAGTACAAGTACCCAAAATCAAACCTTCTTTCTCCTTAGCTTCCTCGGCAGCCATAGTGAATACTCTTTCTTGACGGAGGGTGGGCGGCGGCGCTGCTGGACAATCTCTGACGAAATGGCCTGTCTTGCCACACCTGAAGCAAACTCCCTAATCTGCTAAACATTCTCCAGAAATGTCCCCTGCCACACTTTGGACACGTGTACGGGGATCTGCTCACTGCTGGGCCTCCGACGTGCTCCGGCTCGGAGTACCTGCTGGTGAAGATCTTGTGGCTGGAGGTCCTGCTCCTACTGGCCCTATTCTGGGCTGACTCTGCACTCTCCCTAAACCTTGCTGTGTGTAACACCCTAGCTTAGCAGCTTATGCTTAAGTCATAATCTGCGTCTGCTAAGTTGTTATCTGCTGTGTGGGAATACTGGTAGTCCCTACTTTACTTCGAAAATAATTAAGTTAACTGAAAATAAGGACCCATTTTTTTTTTTTAACATAAATTGCTTTTACGCATCAAAGTAGAGCCATGCGTGTGAACTATCATAAGTCCCATATAGTCGTATAACAGATAAGTGCGAGCGTGGTCTGTCATACCAGTACATACATAAACAGTAAAGTAAACAGTACCAAGGGGTCCNCATACATAAACAGTAAAGTAAACAGTACCAAGGGGTCCAACAGATAAAGTCATACATAGCAGAGATAATATATAAATGTCATAAATATTGTACTGATACATCAAAAGGGCCATACATATCCTAAGCCCGTACATATCATTAAGTCTGCAAGTAACATACATCAAAATACACATACAACTATAGCTACTAGCAAAAAGGTGCTATCTCAGATGACGGCGTCTGGTCCGAACTCTGGCTCGTCCTCGTTGGGCTCCTCATCTGGCTCAGGGTCCACCGTCCTAAATCTGCTGCGATGGATCTTCCGTTTCTTCGGCGGTGCAGACGTCAGGCTCTCCTGAAGCCACAAGTGAGTGGGGGTGAGAACGG
>QANU01062952.1:0-25039 GCA_003254905.1 Nissolia schottii
ATGACAGACAAACTTAATGTGTATGTGCTGTTTTGAGAAAGAAAATGCTAGAGTTAATGGAGTATATGTAAGATAAATAGTTAAATTGTAGCTTGGAATATTTACGTGGGTTATTTTAATTATTTAGCTAAATTGGAGAATGAATTTATAATATGTTAGAATGCTGTTTGGACTATTTACCGGTGTTATTTCAATTATTTAGCTAAATTAGAGAATGAGTTCATAATGTGTTAGAATGCTGTTTTGACTATTTACATGGGTTATTTTAATTATTTAGTTAAATTGGAGCATGAATTTATGTTCTTTATATATGTTGAAATTGATGAGGAAAGTAAGTCTCTTATTGTTGTAGAAATTGATGATTTATGTTAAGGATATGTTTAAACATGAAATGTTGAACTATGTATGTTCTATGTGTTATGTGTTACATGAATATATGAATATGTGCCAGATGTGCTATGTACTTCATGAGGTAATGGATAAGAAAATATGAGATTTATAATGAAATTGATTAATATGGAAGTATGTCAATTGTTATGAATTGAGAAATTATGTTTAAGGCATATGGACTGTTGACTGGAAGAGGATTGTATTGATGAACTGTATTGATGAATGTGCTATGTGATTATGTGTCATGGAAATGGTTTTACAAAGGGAAAGGAAAATGGAAAATGGTTTTACAAAGGGAAAGGAAAATGGGAAAAAAAAAAAAGAAAGGGAAAGGAAAGGAACGGAAAAGGAATAGGGCATGACGTCACTAAGTCCCAAAAAGGAAAAAGGAAGGAAAGAAAAAAAAAAGGAATCTTTTCCTAGCCGTGCGTAATAGCCGGCAGGAAAGGCAAGCTGAACCCTGGGCATGCCTTGTCCCTAGCATAAGGACGGGGTAGGGTCCCCTCGCCATCCCTAGCATAAGGATGGATTCTCCTATCGTGAGCTACTGAGGTTTAGCGCAGCCTACTCCTCACGGTACTGAGATACTAAGGAAGCCTGTCACGGTAGGCCACCGTTACGGGGGGGTTGAGCTTGAAGTATGTGCTCTAAGTGATATAACTGTACATAAGTGGAGGTGTGAGGAAGCTTATAATTAAAATGGGCACAGTTATAAGTGGACGCGCACTGAAGCTTATTATGTGATTAGGTGAAATATGTGATCATGTGAAACTTAGGAAGTAAGGTAGAGAACAGATGACTTAGTTAATGAAGAATAGGTTCCCCAGTCACCTAGTTAATTTAGATAAAGCTGCTCAGGCTTAGCATGGATCTTAAAATCAGTAGGGCCATAGTATAACTGTAACACCTAGAATTCCCTGAGTGGCCTGAGGCATGTATGAGGAAAATGAAGTCCCCTAGTCCCTAAGGTTTCCCACTAAGAGCGCTATGTTCTCACCCCACTCATCCATGACTTCAGGTTTTGATGATGGTCAAGGAGCAGAGCAGTATGAGGAGGAGACATCCCAGGACCAGACAGCAGAAGATTAGACTAGTAACTAGTAGATTGTATATGTATAAATGCACTGTTTTGTGACTTTTGGTACTTACTACTTAAACTATAACCTATGTACTTATTTATGAATGTATGATGGACCGACGTTTGTACTTATGACATGTGTTAAATACTTCCATATTCTATTACTTAAGCATGCTATGTTTCCGCACGCAATGTATGCTCTAACGTGACAAGGCTCCTATTTTACATTATGAAACGTACAAAGAAGATTTTAATCTGGTCCATATTTTGGGTAGCAATAATTTCAATGTACTAATGGGACTAAGTATTATCCCCACCAGAGTAGATAACAGCTTAGCCAGCAAGCTTGCGACTTAAGCGTAGGCTAGCTAGCTAGGGTGTTACAGCCACTCATGGCTCCTCGGTCGGTTCGTCAGCATCCTCGTAATACGAGTCATCATAAGTACCTGAAGTCATAAGGTAGTGGGAGTGAGAACGGTAGGTTCTCAGTGGAAATAACTTTAGTTCCTGAGTCTCGTGTCATATTAGGTCGGACTTCAGGCCGCTCAGAGATTTCTAAGTGAACATGCATACTAAACATCCTACTGATTATTATCTGGCCTAAGGTTCTGAACGGCTTTATCTACATTACTAAGTGATAGGGGAACTACTCTTGCTTACTACCTTCTCGTGCTTATTAACATTACGTGTACATACATCACCGTCTCGAGCGTTCTCTTGACGGTAATTACAGAATAGCAGTTACGTATGATCATGCATATCAGAATGAACATGCTGTTGGAATATATGTTATTCCCACCATAATAGTGCCCTCTTCCGACATATGATGACGAAATAACCTCGCACCCCCAGTGTAGGCCCTCTTTCGACCTTCCTGCGGTGTGGGCTTTCACCTGCTGTGTGTCCTCTCTTGACCCCCCCGGCAGTGGGCGGATATTGTACCCCCACCTAGCAGTGCCCTCTTTCGACAGTGCTAGGCGTGATAACCGCACACCTTGCAGGGATGCCATATCGACACCACCTGTGGCGGGCTTCCATCTTCAGTATGTCCCTCTGACCTACTGAAATGGGATCGTTATTTGGCATCTCGTGATCACGGCCTTTCTCAGAATTTTTCAGCATTTCTTTTCATTCATCATTTTTAGCAGCATTTCAGCATTTATTTCCTTTCAGTACCTGCAACATGACATGACTTGTTCCCTATGGTTCAATTCATAATCTTTACTTATTGCAGAATTACTTCTAGTCCTCTTAACATTATCTTATCATGATGCTTGAAATGCTAACAGATTATTTCACATACTGCACGTACTGCACTTACATCAATTACCAATTGCAGCCACATCATTGATTATTAAACTATGTGCCTCAAAACAGTATCCATAACAAATTTAGATCTCAGACCGCTCAGCGATACCCTAGGGTCGCTCAGCGGTGCATTGGGACCGCTCAGCGGTCACTGGGCGAAACTGAAAACCGAATTCTTTATTTCTTTCCTTTCTCTTCCCCTTTGCTCATGGTTACTCTTTGAGGTTTTTACACATATTCTAACTATCAAAATCCTATCTAGTCCAGGCCACAGGGCCCTTCAGAATCATCTCCCTAAGTCCTAGCAGAGGTTCTAACATCATACAAACATAAAGACATACACACAAACATAAAGACACACACACATAAGCACATACATCCACCAAAGAGGTGAGTAAACTGGAGTTACCCACTTAGTGGAGGGCTGTTCGGTGGTAAGGAAGAGGGTAGGAGAGTCGTTCTCCAAGCTCCAGGCGCGATCCAAGCTTCCCGGTGAAGTTTCTGCAGAGAGTCTCTGGGTAAACGGACAAAGTTTTCCCTAGGAGAGCAATTTTTCTAATTTTTTTCTGCATAGGGGCTGTCTATTTATAGCCAAAATCTGCCCCCTAATTACCTTTTTGCCCTTAGGTTTATTTACAATTTTGCCATTTTTAATTTTCTTTTTAATTAATTAATTTGGAAGATAAGCTATATGTCACATCATGAATAGTGTTTTGAATTTTTTATTATTTCCTTTGCAATCTGAATTGCATCACGTGGGCTGCCATCTTTGACCGCCTCCCGATCCCGTTTCGTTCGCGTTTTATCGCTCGCAGTGTCGGTGCGTCGCGCACGGTCGTCTGAAAACTATTCCGCTTGTACCGTCGCGATCCTCTAATTTCCCTCTACCTAAGAATATTAATCTTAGAAGGTGTTGGTGAATTTTCCTCCGGAGAGTATTTTTCACAAATACCTTCGACCCGTTTCTACGCTCTTGTGTCTGCCGACCACCGTTCGGCTCGCGGTTTCGTTCTTTCTCAACCTTCCCGATGGGGTCGTGGGACTATTCTAAGGTGTCTGAGAATTTTCCCGGTACCGGTGGGGTTTCCAGAGACTTCGGGCTCTCTGCTCAATTCTACACGCAAAATAGAGCCGTTTTAGTGTCTGCGAAATCATCCGAAACTCCGCAGAACTCCGTCTAACAACCAGTTAAACCTCATCATCCAATTCTAAGGGTCAGTAGGAATTATTTGAGTGTCATCAAACTTAGTCAAAGCTCAACAGAATAATTCCTACAGACTTCCACACACTTACTCATACCAAGGTTCTACGAGCAGTTATTCAACGAAATTCTTACTAAGAAAAGAGCGGGATGTTACAATTATTATCACCTGTCTT
Source organism: Nissolia schottii (assembly GCA_003254905.1). Lineage (NCBI taxonomy): Eukaryota > Viridiplantae > Streptophyta > Magnoliopsida > Fabales > Fabaceae > Nissolia > Nissolia schottii. Next base: position 4,154 of record QANU01062952.1, read on the forward strand.
AATCCTGAGTAGCTTTATTTAGTTTACTAGTTGACTGGGGATCTCTAATCTTTGCATTACTTGGGAATTCGTGCTTATTAACTCTATTCGCTTGAGTAACGTGATGTTAGATCACATTCTCGCGTCATCTATAACTTTCATACAGGCCGTCTCAAGAGTTCTCTTGACGGTAACTTACATGATATACATATTTACATACATACATATATACATGCATCACATATCTTATGCATGAGGGGATCTGGGGTTCTCTTACGCGCCCTGTCAAGCTTGTGTATCGGGGTCGCGTCCTTCTTGGTCTTTATGTTCTTCCACCTTTGTAGCCGTAGCCGCCGGCTACAACCTACTTGCGTTTCCGTATCGTTGACAACCCGCCAACGCTCTGACCGAAGTGGTAGCTAACCACGGATGCACGATGCCATAATTTGCCGAATAACAATAGGAACAACCATCTAGCTTGGGGATGGTGAGGGGCCTGCCCTATTCGACGTGACTGGGAATGTACACCTGTTATGCTGGCATGCCCTATTCGACCCTACCAGAAATGTACTGTCTTAATATTCTTTGGGACATGGTGATGTCACGTCCTTGAGTATTTATCTTTTCTTTCTTAACATAAACATAAAATCAGGTCGATGCCTGCGTAAAATCATTAACCAATCCATCTTACGGGACTGACGAGGGGCATGTCCATAGACGTGCCAAGAGAGGGGATAACCCTAATCATATAGCTATGTACTTTCTTCAAGGTTTACCGGACCTTCTGTGAACGGAACCTTCTTAAGATATCACTTTTTCCCTAGGATTCAGTTATCTTTAAAACATTAGTTGATTTCTTTCTAGTTATCTACAGTTGTCCTAGAGCACTAATGATGACTAAGTCCTCATGATGCATGTTACCAAAAATACAACACATAATTTTGTAATCATTTCCAGAGGTCTAGTGCTTGATGGAATGTGTGGGTAAGCTAAAAAATCATGTCTTTCAGTTGTCATTCGAATGAGCAATGTTGTTCATTCGAATGGCACTGAAACTTAGTTCTCGGGTTGGAAAATTCACAAGTCATTCGAATGACCTAGACTGGTCATTTGAATGACCTGAAAATTTTGCTCTCTGTTAGTAAAATTTATGCGTCATTCGAATGACCTGTCAATTTTGCTCCTGGATGAGTGAAATTTCAGGGTCGTTCGAATGACCATGCTTAGTCATTCGAATGACCTTGCGTCAGACTCATTCACAGAGTAGTTTCTTGCCTGTTTCACCAAAGTTTACCAAAATTGTTTCATATAAATCTCTTAGGCTTTCCCACAAGTTCCAACAATCACATTAACATATTTACTTCACAAAACACAAAATCATTCTTGCATGACAATAACCATATTTTTTACATAATAACTACTACGTTATATTCTTTCTATATTACATAACACATAAAAATCACCAAGGAGGTGAGTAAGCTAGGGTTACCCACTTCCTAAGGGCATTCGAAGAAGGTGAAAGTTGTGAGAAAATATTCTCACGAACGTTGGTGCGATCTTGCTATTTTTCCTGAGTCTGGTAGCGTAAGACAGAGTGCACAAACGGGACCGATTTTAATGGAAGCTGATGAAAACTAATGAAGCAACACTGAGGCCGCGAAGTTCTATTTATAAGCACTTGAGGGGGTGGCCTCAGCTGTTACTTTTATTATTTTACTATTATTATTATTATTATTATTATTATTATTATTATTATTATTATTATTATTATTATATATCCTTATCCCTGCTTAACTTTTAAGTTCTGCAGGGATAAGCTTTAACTTAAAGGTTCCGTGCAAATATATATCCGTGGCCATGAAATCAGTTTCGATCATGTTTGATCGCGTTTGGTTGTTAATCGTTCATGTACGGATGTCCTAAAAATATTTCGAACATACCGTCGTGATCTACTAATTTTTGTTATCAGGAATTTAAGTCCAGTTAGGGTATTCGTAAATTTATTTTCGTAATAGTGCATTTTACGGATACCTTTGACACCTGACTAAATTTCAGTGATAACCAAAAATAGATCTGAATCTCGCGAAATTTCCGTGAGCTTATGAAACCATTATTTTGACTGGTATTTTGGAGAAGGAAAATTTTATAATTAAATTTTCAGTCTAAATAATCGTCTTGAGTATACTTTAATTACGCGAAATTATTAATTACGCGAAATCTTTATAAGGGGAAAAATCGGGATGTTACATTCCACCCCCTTAGAGAAATTTCGCCCACGAAATTTAGGTATAGTTGCTCAACGTACCTTCAGAAGAGTTCTGGGTAGGCTTCCTTCATGTCGGCTTCTAACTCCCACGTCTGTTCCTCGAACTTCCCATTTGCCCAGATCACTCGCATTATAGAAACCTCTTTGTTCCAAGTCTTTCGAGTCTTTTGATCAATGATTTCTCTGTGGTGTGAGGGATAGGGAAAGATCTTCTCGTAGTCATATCTGTTCTTGTTTCAGCACGTGGTCGGGGGATGCATAGTACTTGCGTATTTGAGACACATGGAAGACGTCGTGAACGTTTGATAAGTTCGGTGGAACAACTATTCGGTACGCCAAGGGTCCGATGTGTTTAAGGATCTGGAAATGTCCAATGAAACGTGGGCTCAACTTTCTAAACCTCAGGGACCTTCCAATACCCGTTGCAGGCGTAATCTTTAAGAAGACATGATCTCCCTCTTGGAACTCGAACGGTCTTCTCCGGACATCCGCATAACTCTTTTGCTGGCTTTGCACGGTTTGGATCCTTTCCTAGATTTTCTTCATCCATTCCTTTGATTGCCTTGTCTCCTTGGGCCCTAGGTACCGATATTCTCTATTGTCGTTCCAACAAAGAAGTGACTGACACTTCCGACCATATAGAGCCTAAAATGGAGCCATACCGATACTGGCTTTATAGTTGTTGTTCTATAAGAACTCAACGAATGACAAACATTCATCCCAATGCCCCGGCAGATCAAGCATGCAGGCCCTCAACATTTCCTCCAATATCTGGATTGTTTACTCAGATTGTGTAACATCCCGATTTTTCGATAGAGAAATATTCGTAAAATATAAATAATTAATTAATTTTCTAAGCATGATTAGGGAATTAAGATGGAAAATTTTAGCTAAAATATCCCTAGGAATTTGGATGTGTCGTGGTAGAAAATTCGACAGACAACCGAACATCCGTTGTTCGCCGATGAAATTTGGCACGCAAAATGGTGTACGTGAAAATAATCTCCCAGAGAAAAATTCACAAACACCTTCAAACATTAATACCCTTAGGTAGGTGGGAATCTGAGGATCGCGACGGTCCAAACGGAATATTTTCGGACGACCGTGCGCGACGCACCGAGACTGCGAACGACAAAACACGAGCGAACCGGGACCGGGAGAAAATAAAATCTCACCAGCAGCATGGTGATGGGCTGCACGGTTTTTTGAAGAGATTTGGGTCAAAAATATCCCCTAAATCAAGCTTCTAAACATCTCATCACCATACCTCCTCACATCATGACCATACTTCTTACTATTCACCATTTTATTTAATTTCAAAAATCAATTACTCTTCTCCTCCATTCATCTCTTCCAAAACCGAGCTCTCCCCCCCATTTCTCTTAAGAAAATTTTCATCTTCTTCAAACCTCCATAGCCATACCTCAAGCCAAGCTCCAAGAACCACCATTGTCTCCAAAGCAAAAATCAAGCATTCTTCCACTATTCTTCTTCCCAAGAACCGAACCCACAAGCCCCAAGTTCCCTCATCTTATTCTCATTTCCTTCCACTAAAAATCTAGAGAAGATCCTCACCTTGTTCTCTCTAGAAAACTCAAGCCACTCCTCACAAGAACACAAGCACGTAACCATCATTTTGAAGAAAACAAGGAAGTGGTTCTCCAACACTTTTGGAGGCTTCTTGTCAACACTCCCACCACCAACCAAGAACTCTTTGAAAGTGGGTAACTTAGGCTTTTACTCACTCCTTAGTGCTCTTGAGCTTGAGGATGATTATGTGTGTTTATGTTTATGTGTTTTATGCCTTGAAATGAACTTGCATGTGTGGCTAATGATTTGTTTAGGATAAATATATTCTTGGTTGTTAAAATTTGTGGGTAAACTAACAAAAACCATCCCTTGATGGTTCTATGCCTTTTTGCATGTTTATGTGATTTATGAGAAAATGCACATAATATGTGTTTTATGCTTAAAAATAAATTTACTTGTGTTATTAATGATTTGTCTTAAGTGAAGGTGATTTGAAGAGGATAATATGTGATTTATAAATGCTGGAGTATGTGGAAAAATGTTTTAGTGTGGTACATGGAAGAGTTTTGAGAAAAGGTGACATAGAGCAAAAATGGGGTTTTTGGCATAAAAGGGCAAAACGGTCATTTCTGTAATTTCGGGTATTTAGACTAAAAATCTGGGTTCATTATCATGAAAAATGGGTGCAGAGGTATTAAAAACCTTAGGGTCAAGTCTTGAGTCCATTGGGTTATGGAGAAATAAAATTCCAAAGAAAAATCGGTTTTATGGGCAAAAAATGGCATTTTGATCAAAAAGGGAAAATCTTTAATTTCAGGGGTTTGGACTAAAACATCTGGGTTTATTATCATGAAAAATGGGTTCAGAGGTATTAAAAACCTTAGGGTCAAGTCTTGAGTCCATTGGGTTATGGAGAAATAAAATTCCAAAGAAAAATCGGTTTTATGGGAAAAAAATGGCATTTTGATCAAAAAGGGCAAATCTGTAATTTCAGGGGTTTGGACTAAAAATCTGGGTTTATTATCATGAAAAATGGGTTCATAGGTATTAAAAACCTTAGGGTCAAGTCTTGAGTCCATTGGGTTATGGAGAAATAAAATTCCAAAGAAGAATCGGTTTTTCGGACAAAAATGACATTTTAGGCTTATGAGGGCAAAACTGTAATTTTGGGTAAGGAAATTAAAAATCTGGGTTCGTTTTCATAAAAAGTGGGTTCAGAACTATGAAAAACTTTAGGGTCAAGCTTTGAGTCCATCAGTCAACGGTTGATTAAAAATTCTAACGAAAAACAGGTTTTTCAGGTAAAAGATGATGATGTGTATTATGTCCATTTGAATATCATTATGCATCATGAGGATACGGTCGTCGTCAGGATCTTAGGACGGCCTTAGAGAATTAGAAGTTATCACCTCAAAACCTAACAAAGATCATAATTGAACCTTACGAAAAACGGAGTATATTAAGAAGGCTCCGGCCACGAGGGCTCGGAGAACCTTGAAGATAAGAACATAGTTATGCAATAGGAATCCCTCTCTTGGCACGTCATACCTGACAAGCCCCTCCCCAGCCGTGTGAGATGGACTGGGTTATGATTACGTTACGCAGATAGTATCTGAACGCGGGTTTCCACCCGGAGAGAGAAAAGAAAGTAAGAACAGTACGCTTGCGCTTTTATGTCATGACATTCAAAAGACGAGTAAGTGCACCCCCAGACGTGGTGTAAGTATCGCCCCCAAACGTGGCATCAGGCGCGACCCCAATTGTGGTGAGCAACCTACGCCCCCAGACGTGGCGGAGGACTGTCCCCCAGACGTGGACAGAGAAAGAAAAAGAGAGATCTTGTCCCCCAGACGTGGACAAGCGAGCCCTTGCCTGCCAGTGCTATCGCTAGGGTACACTCCCGCCATTCTATCAGTTGAATGGTTGCAAGAGGTTGTGGCTGTATGAGGGACGACGGTCCCGCAGTCAGCAAGGGGGTGAGGGCAGTCAGCAGCGAAGAAGGACGCGACACAGGCGCGTAAGAGAAACCCTATCCCCTCATGCATTACATTTATTTGCTAATTGTATAAGCTGTATGATTATATCTGATTATATATGATTATGAGTACATGTTGAGTCAACCGTCCACGAGACACGTACGAGACGGTCACAGTAGCACTGCGAGTCTAATGATGAAGCACGATAACCTAGTAAGAAAGATTAGATCCCCTATCACCTAATAAATTAGATAAAGCCGCCCAGGAACATAGGCAAGAAAGAACTGGTAGGGTGACTAGATGCATGAACACTTAGAGATCTCCTGGACGGCCGGAAGCATAATTGAGTAACTAGATCCCCACTACCCTACAATTTCCCACTGAGAACCACCGTTCTCACCCCCACTCACTTATGGCTTCAGGTGAGTTAGATGACGACCCCGCCAAAGAAGCGGCGGACCCTTCGCAGCAGATTTAGGACGGTAGACTCGGAGCCAGAGGAGGAGCCCAACGAGGATGAGCCGGAGTACGGACCAGCCCCGTTCACGGACCCTGTCGTCAGGAGAGACATCTTTTTGATAATAGGCGTAGTGTTTATGTATATTGATGTATGTCATTTTGTAGCACATGCAGTAGCTCTAGTTTTAGCATATGTACAGGCTTTCTACTGTATCAGTACAGTATAACTTATATGTAAAACTCTATGCTAACTTTTGACGTGTATGATTGTATGATGGGACCCACTTGGTACTGTTTACCTTACTGCTTATGTATATACATGTATGACAGACGACGCCCGCATTTATCTGTTATACGACTATATGGGACTTATGATAGTTCACACGCATGGCTCTACTTTGACGCGTAAAAGCAATTTATGTCAAAAAAAATGGGTCCTTACTTTCAGATAACTTAACTATTTTCGAGAATAAAGTAGGGACTACCAGTATGCCCACACAGCAGATAACAACTTAGCAGGCGCAGATTATGACTTAAGCATAAGCTGCTAAGCTAGGGTGTTACAGATTGCCCATCTGTCTGAGGGTGGTAAGCCGAACTTAGTCGCAGCTGAGACCCGTAAGCGTTCTGAAAGGCGGTCCAAAACCTCGAAGTGAACCTCAGATCCCTATCCGAAATGATGGATGACAGCACCCCATGCAATCTTACTATTTCTCGGATGTACACATGGACAAACTTTTCCATTTTTGACTGGAATAAAGTGAGCAGACTTGGTGAGTCTGTCCACAATTACCCAGATGACATCTACTCCTCTCCTGTGCACGGCAAACAGGAAATGAAGTCCATCGAGATCCTTTCCCATTTCCATTCCGGTATCTCTGGCGGTTTCAGCAATCCGGGTGGCTTTCGGTGTTCGATCTTCACCTTCTGGCAAACTAAACATTTCAGCACCCAGTCTTCTACATCCCGTTTCAATCCTGGCCACCAAAACATCTTCTTGAGATAGTGATACATCTTTGTGGTGCCTGGATGTACAGTGAAATGGCTCCTATGCGCTTCCCGTAGGATGTCTTCCCTTAAACTGCCCTCATGGGTACGTAAATGCGTTGGCTGAACTTCAGCATACCATAATCCCGAACGATAACTTCCTTGAACTTGCCTTCCTTCACCGCTTTCACGAATTTGCGCTAGGTGTCATCCTGGTAGTTTCTCTGAGCATCTGTGACTCTCTGCTTGAACCCACTAGTGATCTGTATGTGGCATAATCTGATGTTGTTCGAACGCAGAGTGATGCTAAGGTTAAGATCACTGAAACTCTCAATCAATTCCGACTCCCTGACCATCATTTGGGTCGCGTGCAAAGACTTCCTGCTCAAAGCATTTACTACCACGTTTGCTTTGCCTAGGTGATAGCTCAACCTGAAGTCATAATCCTTCAAGAACTCCATCTATCGTCTCTGCCGCATATTCAGCTCCTTATAGATACATGATAAGTGCCCTATTTACACAATCTTGACATATCAAAATGGCACTTATCTGCAAACTTTTTAAAGAATTATCTAATGGATTCCCCAATTTTTGTAGGTTTCTAATATATTTTGGAAAATGGATACAAGCATAATAAATGAAGAACAAATCCAAAAGAATGGAGAAAAAGGGCAGAAGCGGGAAAAGAGCTTAAAAGAAGGAATCATACGCGAGCATCGCTCAGCAAAAACAAAGGAATCGCTCAGCGCATAAGGACTTATCGCTTAGCGGTGAAGGCAAATTCGCTCAGCGATAAAAGGCTAATCGCTCAGCGATGGTACCTGTACCGCTGAGCGATCATACACAAAGGACCAACTTGCACGCAGCGCAATCATTGTGCTAGCTGGAGCCAGCCTGGCGCCGCCCTGACACGTCAGCATCGGCCTGCAAAAAGCTACCGAGCATTTAATGAAGACGCGTAAAAGTACAGCCGCTCAGCGAAAGTGCGCCGCCGCTCAGCGAAAAGGACTTTATTGCTCAGCGGTTGTACCCAAACCGCTGAGCGATGGACCCCAATTTTTGCCTATAAATAGGGGGAAGCCGAGGCATTCAAGGCATCCATCCACCACCACTTCACTCACCCATTCAGATTTCCATTTTTCATTTTCCACTTTCCATATTCTACTTAGGTTAGGTTTAGAAAGAAAGTTAGGGTTTAGAAGCTTTCCTTAACGGAAGTGCTGCCGAATTGCCAACGGTTGCGAATCGTGGTGGACATGTGGAGGCATTTCACCACTCTTCTCAACCTACCATTGCTCTAAACCCTTGTAAGTCTGTAAACTATCCATGACAATGGATAGCTAACTTTCTTTCATGTTGGGATTTGATGTGCTTTATTTCTTAATGTATCCGTTGTAACTTATGATTATGATTTTATGAAGTCTTATGATTTTAATGAATGATCTCATGCTTAATGCTAGCTTTTGTTAGTACTTTGATTCTTGATTTGAGACTTGCTTGCATGAATGAGAGTTATGCTAGTTAAGTTATAAACCAAGTTAAGAACAATAGTGCTATGCTAAGCTTGATTCTATGCTTGAACATTGTGAACGAGAGTTACAATTATTTGAGCTCGACCTAGATCAATTCATTTAGTTCTTAACTGCCATAACTGGAAACCAAGAACTAATCGCATTAACACCCGCATTAACAACAAGGTACTTTGTTAAGTTTGTGCAAGACATTGACAACTTAATAAAGGAACTTGTGATCTTAACATGCTTGAGAAAGATGATTAAGTTAAGAACTGGTGGCGATAAAATCAATAAGACTCATAAGTCATATTTAGGTTAATGGTTGCATTGAGAAATATTGTCACTAAAATCCCAACATCTTTCTTTACCTGCCTAAACTCAATTCCATTATTGTTCTCTTTATTTTATTTGCAATTGTTTATTGTTAAATTACTCATCAAAAACCAAAACACCTTCCCTAGCTTAAAATAGTTTAACTTCAAGATATTTGTTTTAAACACAATCCCTGTGGATACGATTATACCCGTCTATGGATATATTAAATTGACGAGAGTGTGAAACCATTGCAAAAAGCTTTCATCAATACATCAGACTTTTATGATCCGAGAACACTTCAAACCTCACCCCGTACAAGTGGTGCCTCTATATCTTCAATGCAAACACTACAGCGGCAAGCTCCAAGTTGTAGGTAGGGTAGTTTGCTTCATGAGGCTTTAACTGTCTTGAGGCATATGCTATCACCTGGAGATTTTGCATTAGCACACATCCTAGCCCGGCACCTGACGCATCACAACATACTTCAAAAGGTGCATGATAGTCTGGTAACACCAATATAGGAGCAGTGGTCAACTTCTCTTTCAGCTCACAAAAACTCTTTTTTGCACTCTGGCGACCAATCCATTCTCGCTCTTTTTCTGGTTAACTTGGTCAGTGGCAAGGCGATTTGTGAAAATCTCTTGATAAATCTCTGGTAATAGCTGAAAAATCCCAAAAAGCTCCAAATTTCGGTGTCGAAGTATGTCTCTCCCATGTCCTGCCTGCTTCGATCTTACCAGGATCTACTGCCACTCCCTATTCTGACACCACATGGCCTAGAAATTGCACTTCTTTGGCCTAAAATTCGTACTTGCAGAGTTTGACATACAACTTCCTTTCCCTTAGTATTTCCAGCACTCTCTTCAGATGCCTAATGTCCTCTTCCTCATTCTTTGAGTACACCAGTATGTCATCAATGAAGACGATGACGCACTCGTCCAAGTAGGCACAGAAAATTCTGTTCATGTAATCCATAAAGATTGCAGGAGCATTCGTTAGCCCGAAAGACATCACTGTAAACTCGTAGTAGCCGTAGCAGGATCTGAACGCTATCTTGGGAATGTGTCCTTCTCGAACACGAATCTGGTGATAACCAAATCGTAGGTCAATCCTTAAGAAAATTCTAGCGCCTTTTAACTGATGCAGCAAATCGTCAATTCTGGGCAGCGGATACTTGTTCTTGATAGTGACCTTGTTCTCGATTCTGGGCGATGCACTTGGTTGGATGAACCACTTCCCCATTAATTCTTCCAACGGCTTCTTCAGTTCCTGCAGTTCAATTGGTGACATCTGGTATGGCGCAATGGAGATAGGTCCTACTCCTGGCACTAGGTCGATCGAGAATTCAACCTCCTGCTTTGGAGGAAACTCCGGAATATCATTAGAAAACACATCCGGATACTCACACACCACGGGAACGTTCCTGACCTCTAGCTTCGTTGCGACCTCTAAGGATGCTAGAAGAATATATGCTCGATTCAGCAACTGGCAGTATAGAGTCATTGATTCCACCTTTGGGGTTGGCTTGCTCGTGACCATCTGAGGAAAAGTTACCAATTTCTTGGCGTAATCCAGGACAACCTGGTTCGCATGCAACCAATCCATCCCTAAGATCACGTCTAATCTAACTAGGAGAAGGCAAATCAAATCACCCGTGAACATTCTTTCCTGCAGCTGGAATGGGCACTGAAGGCATACATAACAAGTCTTAACGAGTGGTGTGGTGGGTGTGGATACGGTCAATGTGTACGGTAATGATATGGGAGACAAGCTTAGCTCTTTTATACTATCGTAGGATATAAAGGAGTGTGATGTTCCTAAATCATACAACACAATCAAGGTTCTACCCTTCAGTACACACTTACCAAAAATCAAGCCCTCTGCATCCTGCGCCTCTTCTGCTGACAATGTGAACACTCAGCCTTGGCATTGTGTTGGGGGTGGAATGACAGTACACGATCTGGCATAATTCCCCCTTTCCACATTTGAAACAGACATCCTGGCCTGCCAAGCATTCCCCAGAATGTGCCTTATGGCACTTCGGGCACAGCTGATGGTATTCAACTCTCTACTGTGGTTCCTATGCGTTACGACTAGAGGCACCCCTTGTTGCTGGGATCTTGCTGCTTGCAGTCTGCCCCGAGGTAGTCCTGGTCAGATTTGATTATGAGATCTTCCCAACCCTTGTTGTGGTTGCTGGGCAAATTGACTCCTGCCCTTATTGGAAAATGGGGCCTAAAAGGGTCCCCTCTTCCTTGACTCTTGCTGCGAGCTCTCCACAACCTTTCTTTTATTCTTGTCGTTCCTCTCTGCAGCTAGGTTAATTACCGACTCCTCTAAGATCAAACACTTGTCCACCAAGGTCGCGTAGTCACAAATGTCAAGGTAGTTTACTGCCATCTGCAGTTCGGCCTTCAGCCCTCTTCTATACTTCCCTCATTTCCATCCCTTGTCGGGTTTCAACATATAGGTGCTCGAATAACGGCACAACTTCTCAAAGGTTGCTGTATATTTGGACACTGTCTTATCTCCCTACTTCAACTCTAGGAACTCGGCTTCCTTCTTGTCCCTCAGCCCTCACAGGAAGTACTTGTCCCTGACTGCAGTGGTAAACTGCACCCAGGTGGTCGTGCCCTTTCCTAGTTCAAAAAGTGGTCTGGCAGTGTCCCACCTTTCTTTGGCCACGCCCCTCAACATCCTTGAGGCGAACTTGACTTTCTGTGCATCGGTGCAGGGGATGTCTTTGAATATCTGCTCCATTCTCCTGATCCAGCTGTGCACCACCTCTGGGTCCATGACTCCTGCAAAGGTAGAGGTCTTGCTATAACCCCCCTATTTTCAGTCTATGCTATATTCGTAACACTGATCATAGGGTTGTTATCTCCTTGGTTGGGGTTACTTCTAGCCCCTACTTTTAGCTTGTAAAATATCTCTTACTCGAAAATACGGACCAGTTTGAAACTTTTCCCTCTTCTTTACTAGTTTGTAAAATAAAAGTCATTTGTGTCAAGAAGTTATACCTAGATACGAGCGATAAAGTCTTCTCGGACTTAAACATTTCTACTTACAAAAAGGGATCTCTAAATCAATTTATAACATACATATTGATATATAATCATTCGGTCCATAATACAATTACACAATTGAATAGTAATATAGGATACATCTATTACACATAGTCGTCAACGACCTAACTAGACCGTGTGACTATTACACGTTCCACGTCACTATACTTGGTCTTGCGTGCTTGTCGTATGGTAGCACCTACTACTCCTCGGCGATATCCAGCCTCAAAGGCCCCTTGCTCTAGTGGGAGTCATTATCCTCACAGCGTGCCACTGATTCCTGCCTAGAATCATAACGAAGTGGGGGTGAGAACGTTGTGTCCTCAGTGGGGTACTTCGAGGAATACCTGTTCGTTTCTCACTTCAATTATGATCTCAACGCTCAGTGGTCTCTAGGTGATACAGTTATACTAAATCCTTACTGTTATTATCCGTTCTAGTCCTGAACAACTTTATCTAAATTACTAAGTGATCGTAGGGAAATCTAATCTTGTTTGACCTAATTATAAGTTCTCGTGCTTTCTAATCCTGACTGTAAGGCTCTTGTGATACTATTTTGCATACCCATGCGCCTCTAATCGTGACGTACTTTGCGCTTAAACATGCATACTGAAACACCCTAGCTAACTGTTTACCCGTACGTAGTAAACAATGCTCACTAGGTTGTTTTCTGCTTTGGTGGGGTTACTTCTAGCCCCTATTTTTAGCTTGGCAAATATTTCTTATTCAAAATATGGACCGTTTTCAAAATTGTTACCTTTATTACAGAAACTAAGAGTCGTGCGTTTCAAGAAAACATATCAGGAATCAAGCGATAGACTCCCATCGGACTTAAACGATAATTAACTACAGAATAAATGTTATAAAAGAAGTAGATAAACATATAAGTATTTGGTCCATAACACCATTGCACATTCAATTAATAATACATAATTACATCATCAAGTACACAAGTCATAATACATATAATTTACATATATGCTAAGGGAACATCAAATCCCTTAAGCTAGTTCAAAACATAAAGCATCAGCTGCTGTCTGTTGCTCCCTCGGGGTCCTCTGACGTCCACAACTCGACTTGTCTTTTGCTACCTGCTCCTTCTCAGCGTTCACATCATGCTACCTGGAGTCATAAGGTAGTGGGGATGAGAACGGTAGGTTCTCAGTGGGAAAACGGTAGCTCTGCGCTCTCGGGTTTCATTTAATTATACTCCAGCCCGTTCAGGTGTTTCTAAGTGAACATGTTTACTAACATTCCTACTGGTTATTATCTGGCCTAAGGTCCTGAACAGCTTTATCTACGTTACTAGGTGATAGGGGAACTACTCTTGCTTACTAAGTTCTCGTGCTTGTTACTTTCCTTCGCTTACTTACATAGCCGTCTCGAGCGTTCTCTTGATGGTACTTACCTCATATTTACTTATCTTCTTCATATTTACTTATCTTCTTACTTATTCATACTTCCATACATACATTTTTACATACCTTACATACATACATACCTTCAAGCATACATCACATACTATATTTCTTTCTTTCTTTCTTTTATACTTTACTCTTTCTTTACTTTCCTCTTTCTTTCATTCTTTTCTCTTTCTTTCATGCTTTCATGTTATTTTCTTCACTTGATTCATCTTTCCTACAAGCCACCTACCTACAGGAAAGTGAATCCACTGCCAGCCACCTACCGACAACAATCATCAGCATAATCGATTCATCTCTGTGAATCCGCTGCCAGCCACCTACCGACAGCAAACATCATCGATTCCCCTTTCTTGCCAGCCACCTACCGACAAGAAAGTGAATCTGTTGCCAGCCACCTACCGACAACAATCATCGTCCCCTTCCCTGCCATCCACCTGCAGACAGGGAAGTGACCCCTCATCCTGCCAGCTACCTACCGACAGGAGGGTTGTGCATTATAATCGATTCATCTCTCCTGCCAGTCACCTACCGACAGAAGAGTGAACCTGCTGCCAGCCACCTACCGACAGCAACATCATCTTTTCTTTCTTTTTCTCATATTCTTTCGTCAGTTTATCATTTTATCTTTCTCATAACCTTTCTTCTTTTCTTTGCTTTCTTTGCACATATCATGGCATGACTTGTTCCCTAAGGTTCATTTCCATTATAATCTTTACTCATTACCTGATTAACTTATAGTCCTCGGAATGTACCTTAACATGATGCATGGCATGCTAACATATTACTTTAATTAATCATAATGCATGAAATCCTACCTATTATGTCACATAGCTCATGTACTTTAGTCATACATATCATATAAATCATCACTTGTTGGATTATGCGCCCTAAGACAGCTTCCATAACAATTTCAAGTCTCAGACCGCTTAGCGGTACCCTAGGGCCGCTCAGCGGTTTGAGCCAAAGCGCTCAGCGGTGACTTGGGACCGCTCAGCGATACACGCCGCTCAGCGGTCACTGGGCGAATCTGAAAACCGAATGCTTTATTTTCTTTCCTTTCTCTTCCCCTTTGCTCATGGTTACTCCTTGAGGTTTTCACACATATTCCAACTATCAAAACCTATCTAATCCAAGTCACACGACCCCTTCAGAATCATCTCCCTATCCTAGCATGAGTTCTAACATACATAAGCATACATACATAGAAACAAACACATACACATAATCAAACACAACCACCAAGGAGGTGAGTAAGCCATAGTTACCCACTTTCTTGAGGTTGATTCGGTGAGGGGAAAGATGGCGGAGAGCAGTCCTCCAAGCCTTGAGCACGGTCCAAGCGTCCGGCAGAGTTTCTGCAGGGTAACCGCGGCGCACACGGGCAGAGTTTCGGCTAGCTCCAGAGAGATTTCTCTCTTCAAATTTTCTGAATATGAAGGGCTATTTATAGCCAAAATTCTGCCCCTTGGAATTACCTTTTTACCCCTTAGAATAATTACCATTTTGCCCTTTTTATTTTCTTTAATAATTAATTAATTCAAAAGATAATTAAGTAGTCAAATCAATGAATAGTAATTGAATTTTATATTATTTTCCCTTGCCATCAGATTCCCCACGTGCTGGTTGCGAATTTTGACCGCCTCCCGGTCCCGTTTCGCTCGTGTTTTACCGCTCGCAGTGCCGGTGCGTCGCGCACGGTCGTCCAAAAAATATTCTGCTTATACCGTCGCGATCCTCTATTTTCCCCCTACATGGGAATATTATTGGTTTAAGTCATTTGTGAATTTTTATCCGGAGGATTATTTTTCACAGATACCTTTAACACGTCATCGAGCCCCGATGACCGTAAACCGCTGTTCCGCTCGCAGTTTCGTTATTTCCCGACCTTCCCAATGGGGTCGTGGGACTATTCTAAGGTTTTTGAAACTTTTCCCTGGTACCGATTGGGTTTCCAAAGACTCGGGGCTCTCCGCTCACTTTTACCGGCTAAACGGGACAAAACGGGGCTGTTCTAGTGTCTGCAAAATCATCCGAAACTGAGCGGAACTCCATTTTTCTGACAGTCTGGACTTACCATCCAATCCTCAGGGCCGTAAGGGATTATTTGAGTGTCATCGGAATTCCCAAACACCACACCGAAAATCTTCTACAGACACGTCCGTCTTAAGGATTTAGGTTTTTACCCGGTTAACCCGTGTAAGGGCTTCTATGAGTATTTTTCCTGTGAAATTCTTACTAAGGAAAAAGTGGGATGTTATACATACACCTACATATAGTAGTTATCACATACATATAGCAATTATCACATAGAACTTTATGCATGTCAGGTTTATGAATATCTTATGCGTCGTAGCAACGTCCTTCTTGTTACTGGTAGCTCGTCATTTCTCCCATGTAGTCCATGGGATTGTCATCCCCCTTCGGCTACAACCTACTATTGAACCTGTGTCGCGCCGAGCATATAGCCCTAGGGGATATTTTGCCTTCGGCTAACGATGGGACAACCATCTTACGTGTAGAATGGTGAGGGGGTCACTAACCTGGGAGAGGGCTTGCTTTGTCCACGGCTCAAGGGGATAACCACTCGTTCACTCTCTGGTCCACTACTTGGGGACAATTACTCATTCTTTCTTGGTCTCCTTCTTGCTCTCTCTCGTTTCGTTCATTTTTTTCCTTAACTCGCTCTCGTATCAGGTCGATGCCCGCACTCAGGTCTAATCCTGTGTTGTGTTATCATAAGAACTAGTCCTTCTTGCTAGACTGGCAAGGGGCTTGTCATGCTTGACGTGCCAAGAGATAGGGGTTTCCTAATGTATAACTAAGTCATTTTTTCAAGGTATATCAGACCCTGTGTGGCCGAAACCTTCTTAAAAAACTTACTTTTTCCCTAAGATTCAATTATGATCCTTTAAAACATTAGGTGATAGTTCTAGTTATCTACAGTCGTCCTAAGCCATAACGACAACTGAGTCCTCATGATGCATGCTACTATACATACAATACCTTTTCAATTACTTCCCTATATCATTTTCTAAGTTTTCGTGCTCGTTGGAACCTATAAAAAAGCCAAAGTCTTAAGTTCTTCAGTGGTCATTCGAATGACATAGGATGTCCATTTGAATGACACTGAAATTTGGCTCCCCGGGGGTAAAAATTGCTAAGTTATTCAAATGACCAGGGCTTGGTCATTCGAATGGCCTAGCCTTTTTACTCTTGGATAAGTAAAATTCATAGTTATTGGAATGACTATGCTTAGTCATCCGAATGACCATGCATGAAACTCATTCCCAACATTGTTTAACTTCTGTTTTCTCTCTGAAAATAAATTTTAACTTTCCATAGGTTCCAATCAACACAGTTATATTTTCCTAATCTCAAAACTACTAAAAATCATCATTTCCTCATTATCTCTAGATTTGCTACATGACATTTCGTATTTTTCTTTCACAAAAATACACACATATAATAACACATAAAAGCCACATAGACAGTGGTGATCGGATTACCCACCTCCAAAGCTTGTTTGAAGACGGTGGAAGTGATGAGGAAAAATCCCTAAGCACTTCAAGACGATCCTGTTATTTTTCCTGAGTCTTGTAGCGTAACCGCAGAGTGCACGAACTGAACCGAAAGATATGAAAAACGGATGAAATATATGTGAAGTTTAGCGGTGGCCTTGGCAATTTATAGCCATGCCTTCCGCCACCTCACTGTTTAACTTTAATTAATATATATTATTATATTATATTATATATTATTATATTATATTATATATATATATATATATATATATATTAAACTTATCCCTGTTGTACTTCAGTTAGCAGAGGATAAGTTTCCAAGTTTCTGTATTAATTTCGATCATGTTTGATCGCGTTTTGTCGTAAATTGTTCATGTGCGGATGTTCTAAAAATATTTCGGACATATCGTCATGATCTACTAATTTTCCTTATGCGTAGTTTGATTCCGGTTAAGGTATTCTTGGAATTATTTTCTTATTAGTGTATTTTACGAACACTTTAGGTATCCGGAAAAATTCCATATTAGACCGAAAATTGTCCTGAATCTCGGGAAAGTCCACGAGATCACGAAACCCTAGTTTTAGCTACGATTCTTACGAGTTAAAGGTAATAATTTAATTTTTTCGCCTCCCTGATCGGCTTATAATTATTTATTACACAAAATCTCCATACGGGGAAAAATCGGGATGTTACATTGCCTTAGTAAAGTCAGCATACTTCTACGCGTCCACTTCTTGCGCCGTTGGAGGTACATTCCTTGCAGCAGTGGTTGCGGCCATTTGGGCAGTTGCCCGGGCCATTTTGCGAATTACCCCTGCAAAGTCTGTAGGTTCTTGGTTGCGCACTGTATTATCTCTCCTTGGCAACATGGCTAATCTGTTGTACCTGCACAAATCCCTAGTTGATCAGGCTCAAGAAAGGCTAGTACACATAAACTTAGCACATACCACTTAGTAGAAACATACATTGTTATCATGCTCAAAAGCATAGTGCAGCTCAGTCCTCAGGCTCTATTGAACCAAACTGCTCTGATACCACATGTAACACCCTAGCTAACTGTTTACGCTTAAGTAGTATGCAATGCTCACCAGGTTGTTAATTACTTGGTGGGAATACTTGGAATCCTTTATTAATTTCATAAATACTTGGTTAAGAAAATATGGACCGATTTCAAATTTTTTTTTCTTTTCATTTTTTATTGCATAAAACATGAGACGTGCTTTGAACAGGACATATAATACAAACGATAGAGCATTGGACTTACGATTATCAATCATAACACAATCAGATAGATAAACAAGCATGCGGTCCATCACATATATGTACCAGAATTTACAAAAGTATTATAATAGTTAACATACACCCATCATGTCTGTCAAAATATAAGATCCGACTACAAAACATAAGGGCTAACTGGTACACAGCTCATTTAGCCCTTGCAAAACTTCATCCTGGCCCGTTTTCTTGGGTGTGTGCTCCCCATAACGGCCCTTCACTACTCCTATTGCTGCTCGACAGAGTCCTCGTCCACTCCTAGAGTCATAAATGAGTAGGAGTGAGAAGGTTGCGTCCTCAGTGGAATACCTTTAGTGTAGGGGATTTCTTATTACCTCGGTTATGATCCAGGCAACTCAAGAGATCTCTAAGTATTCATGCATACTAGAGTTCCTACTGATTATTATCACTCGTCTTAATCTTAAGTAGCTTTATCTAGATTTCTACGTGACTGAAGATCTCAAATCTTTGCATTACTTGGGAATTCGTGCTTATTAACTCTATTCGCTTGAGTACCGTGATGTTAGATCACATACTCGCATCATCTATAACTTTCATATAGGCTGTCTCGAGAGTGCTCTTGACTGTAACTTACATGATATACATATTTACATACATACATCACATATCTTACACATGCATGAAGGGATCCGGGGTTCTCCTACGTGCCCTGTCAAGCTTGTGTATCGGGGTTGCGCCTTTCTTGGTCTTTATGTCCTTCCACCTTTGTAGCTGTGGCCCCCGGCTGTAACCTACTTGCATTCCTGTATATTTGACGACTCAGCAACGCTCTGACCGGAGTGGTAACTAACCATGGATTCACGATGTCATATTTCGCTGAACAACGATACGAACAACCATCCAGCTTGGGGGACGGCAAGGGGTCTGCCCTATTCAACGCGACCGGGGCTGTACACCGGCTATTCTGGAATGCCCTATTCGACGCTACCAAAAGTGTACTGTCTTAATATTCTATGGGACTTGGTGACACCACGTCCTTGAGTATTTATCTTTTTTTTCTTAACATAAACATAAAATTAGGTCGGTAATTGCTTAAAATCATTAACCAATCCATCTTGTGAGACCGGCGAGGGGCTTGTCTGCAGACGTGTCAAGAGAGGATAACCCTAATCATATACCTATGTACTTTCTTCAAGGTACACCGGACTTTCTGTGGCCGGAACCTTCTTAAGATATCACTTTTTCCCTATGATTCAGTTATGATCTTTAAAACATTAGGTGATTTATTTCTAGTTATCTACAGTCGTCCTAGAGCACTAATGATGACTGAGTTCTCATGATGCATGTTACCACAAATACAACACACAATTCCGTAATCATTTCCAGAGGTCTAGTGCTTGATGGAATGTGTGGGTAAGCTAAAAAATCATGTCTTTCAATGGTCATTCGAATGAATG
This sequence comes from Nissolia schottii, assembly GCA_003254905.1. Taxonomy (NCBI): domain Eukaryota; kingdom Viridiplantae; phylum Streptophyta; class Magnoliopsida; order Fabales; family Fabaceae; genus Nissolia; species Nissolia schottii. The sequence continues at coordinate 23,884 of QANU01062952.1, forward strand.
TTGTTCATTCGAATGACACTGAAACTTAGCTCTCGGGTTGGAAAATTCATGAGTCATTCGAATAACCTAGACTGGTCATTCAAATGACCTGAAAATTTTGTTGTCTGTTAGTAAAATGTGTGAGTCATTCGAATGACCATGGCTAGGTCATTCGAGTGACCTGGCAAATTTGCTCCTGGATAAGTGAAATTTCATGGTCATTCAAATGACCATTCTTAGTCATTTGAATGACCTTAAGTCAGACTTGTGCAGAAGACTCTTCCTCTGACCATTGATGGCGTGGTTTTGATGACGACAACAACACCAACAAAAAGCAGAAAAAGAGAAGACTCGAGGGAAGACTCAAACAAGATTAAAGAATCTCAAGCTCAAGCTGCACATCTAAAAAGGTTCAAGATTTTAAACCCTAGAGTCAATAGTTAGCACATGTTAATATATTAATGTTAATGGCTCAAAGCTTTTCATCACAAACATGTCTAACATTTTTCTTAAAACCCTAGAAGCATTTGGGAACATTTTTCAAAGGGTTTTAACACTTAAACTCGGGTTTTGCATGGTTAATCGATTACCATGCTTGTGTAATCGATTACCAGCACTTTGAATTCAAAAATATTCAAGTTTTGAATGGTGTACTCGATTACCAACCCGCAGTAATCGATTACCAGCTTTTGAAATTTGAAAATATGGCCGTTTCTTGTGTGTAATCGATTACAGCCTTTGGTTAATCGATTACATGCTCGAATGGGTGTGTTTTTTCATGAAACAATGCGTTGTTTTGCATCATATGCTTTGGCATTGGTTCATGAACAGGAACCTCTGACTATATATTGCAGAATTCGTGCAGAACCCAATATATACAATCAGAACTTCATTCTCTCATTGATTCTTACAATTTTCACATGTTCTGATCAAAGTTCTGATCATAATTTTCAAAGTCTTTTTCAATCCTAACTCAGAAAAGCATTGAGCCTTAACTTTCATATCTTTGAGTGCTTTCTATTCAGGATTATCCCTCCCTGAGTTTAGGATTGTTACAAAGCCATTGTACAAATCTTCTTCAAAACAATTTGGTTATTGTAAACACCGTGGTTTTCGGTGTAGTGTTCTGATCATCACCGTAGGGTTCGGTGAAGACATTGTGTAACCAGGAGAACGG
>QANU01062952.1:25721-52417 GCA_003254905.1 Nissolia schottii
CATGGATATATATATATATATATATATATATATATATATATATATATATATCCGTGGCCATGAAATCAGTTTTGATCATGTTTGATCGAGTTTGGTCGTTAATCGTTCATGTACGGATGTCCTAAAAATATTTCGAACATCCCGTCGTGATCTACTAATTTTTTTATCAGGAATTTAAGTCCAGTCAGGGTATTCGTAAATTTATTTTCATAATAGTGCATTTTACGGATATCTTTGACACTGACTAAATTTCGGTGACGACCGAAAATCGATCCGAATCTCGCAAAATTTTTGTAAGCTTACGAAACCATTATTTTGACTATATTTTGGATAAGGAATTTTTTATATTTAAATTTCCAGTCTAAATAATCGTCTCGAGTATACTTTAATTACTCAAAATTATTAATTACACGAAATCTTTATAAGGGGAAAAATCGGGATATTACAGACTTCATCTTTGCTTCGTCAATCAACGGAACCTGGAAGTGATGGAGAATGAGAGTGATTAGCATATCCCATGTGGCAAGATGCTTCTTGCCATTTTTTTCTTCCTCATGAATTGCATTACATAATAAGCCCAATTGATTTTTTTATGGTTGACATGGCCCACAAGACTAGTACATCTTCCTTAGTCATGGTAGCAAAATTCCCACTATGTGGGAGAAGAGCTCGCACAAGAACATAGTGCATTACTAGCACATCAGGACTAAAACCATTGACTTTAGGCATTTTTTTCTCCTGTTAGCTATCCCATTGTGCATAAGATCTCACAGATCCATAGCCTGGCTTTGTTTCTCACTATGACACCATTTTCATCAAGTTTAAGGTTAATACCCTATTTGGTCCCTGAACTTTACACCGTTGTTCCAATTAGTCACTCAACTTAAAAAAGTGACAGGTTAGTCCTTTAGCTTTTCAAACATTGGACTCGTTGCTCTAAGTATTCATTGAATATTCATAGTGTTACACCAAGTAGTTCCTAAACAATCTAACTATTTCCTCTTGGGACATGGGGTAGGGACTAATGAGTCAAACGTTTGCAAAGTCCAAGGACTAACATGTCACTTTTTTAAGTTGAAGGACCAACTAAGGCATAAGTGTAAAGTCCAAGGACCAAATAAGGAATTAACCCTCAAGTTTATTTCTAAAAACCCATTTGGTGTCAATAATTGTATGATTACTTGGTCTTAGCACAAGTTCCCAAACTTGTTTTCTTTCAAATTGATTCAATTTTTCTTGCATTGCCAAGATTTAGTGTTAATTAATTATAGCATCATTAAGATTTTTAAGTTCAACTTGTGAAACAAATGCCACGTGATTGTAGGCATCTCTAAGAGAGTGTCTAGTTGCTATACCATCGTTACATAACCAATGAGGGTGGTCCTTTGATGTTCTTCACTCCTTTAGAAGGTTACTAGGCTTTGAATCCTCTTGTTGTGGGGTTTCCTCCTTGCTATCAACATTGTCCTATGGTTCCTTTTCTTTGTCTCCAAGATGTGCGATATCCAAGATATCTATGACATCATCAACATACTCCTTTCTTGGCCCATCAACATTAGTCTCATCAAATATAACATGAACTAATTCTTCAATAGTCGTAGTTCTATTGTTATAAATTCTAAATGCTTTGTTATTTAATGCATAGCCTAAAAATATTCTTTCATCAGACATAGTTACTTCATATGTTTTACTAATTGAAAGAAAACAAACCATTGACAACTTTTACAAAACTTTATTCACAAAAGAGACTTAAAATGTCATAAACAAGAATCAACCATAAAAACACGAAGTTACAAACTCTAGCACCATAGGGCTTGTAACACCCTAGGTTAGCAGCTTATGCTTAAGTCATAATCTGCGTCTGCTAGGTTGTTATCTGCTGGGTGGGAATACTAGTAGTCCCTACTTTACTTCGAAAATAATTAAGTTAACTGAAAATAAGGACCCATTTATTTTTTCTTTTTCATACATAAGCTATTATCATGCGTCAAACTAGAGCTATGCATGTGAACTATCATAAGTCCCAAATACTCGTATAACAGATAAATGCGTGCGTAGTCTGTCATACAAGTACATACATAAATAGTAAAGTAAACAGTATCAAGTGGGTCCAACAGTTAACATCATACATGTAAGCAAGTCATATATACATTATGGAGTTTGGTGAGAATCACATACTATACTCATACATCAAAAGGGGACTGTACATATCCTAGTCCGCACATACAGTCAGTGCTACAAAATAACATACATCCAAATCCACATATAACTACTAGCAAAATGGTGTCATCTGATGACAGGGTTTGGATATAGTGTTGGTCAGGTCTCTGGCTCGTCCTCGCTGAACTCCTCCTCCGGATCCTCCTCGGGGTCCTCCTCTGGATCCTCCTCCAGCTCTGACCAAAGCTCTGCCTCCTCCCCTGTCTCAGGGTCTACGGTCCTAAATCTGCTGCGCGGGATCCGCTTTTTCTTCGGCGGGGACGTCATCTATCTCGCCTGAAGCCATAAGTGAGTGGGGGTGAGAACGGTGGTTCTCAATGGTTAACTATGAATAGTGGGGATCTGGTTACTCAATTATGCTTCCGGCCGTCTAGGAGATCTCTAAGTGTTCATGCATCTAGACATCCTACCAGTTATTTCTTGCCTAAGTTCCTGGGCAGCTTTATCTAGTTACTAGGTGACAGGGATCTAATCTTTCTTACTAAGTTCTCGTGCTTCTTAACCAGACTTGCGGTGCAACTGTGACCGTCCCGTACGTGTCTCACGGACGGTTGACTCAACATGTACTCATAATCATATATAATCAGATATAATCATTCAGTTTATACAGTTAGCACATAAAATGTAATGCATGAGGGGATAGGAGTTTCTCCTACGCGCCTGTGGCCGCGTCCTTCTTCGTTGTTGGGTTGCCATCGCTCCCATGTAGACTGGGGATCGTCATCCCTTCTCCAGATACGACGTCTAGTAACACTAGGAGTGAGGCTCGTAGGTGTCCGAACTTCATGGACGACTTAATCATCTGCATCCGAACTTCGTGGATGACTTTAAGGCCTAGGTCCGAACTTCGTGGACCAAATCTCTCTTTCTCTCTTATGTCCAAACTTCGTGGACATCTTACTGTCTTTTAAATGTCATGACATAAAAGCTCAAGCGCTCCTTACTTTCTTTTCTCTCGTCCGGGTGGAAACCCGCGTTCAGATCATTCTCTGCGTAACATAATCATAACCCAGTCCGTCTCGCATGGCCGGGGAGGGGTTTGTCAGGTATGACGTGCCAAGAGAGGGATTCCTATTACATAACTATGTCATAACTTCGGGCTACTCCGACCCTCTGTGGCCGGGGCCCGTCTTAGACTTAACTGTTTCCCTAATTTAAATTACCACCTTTGACCATTAGTTCATTTACTTCTAGTGATCTATGGTTGCCCTAAGTCCTGTGGCAACCCTGCCTCATGAATGCATGCAAGACTCGAATCCTCATGCTCTGTCCTCGTCCGCAAAACCCTTAGGCACACTACTTCCGGAAAACACTCAGCAATTACGGGAACCTCCGCGGAACCCACTCAGGACCACTCTCGGTGCCACTCGGCACTCTCCAGGTAACCACTCAGCAACTCTAGGGAATCCTCCGCGGAACCCACTCAACAACTCTACAGGGAACCACTCATCAACTCTAGGGAATCCTACGCGGAATGTAACAACCCGACTTTTTCCTTCAATTAAACTGCTAATTAGGGAAGAATTAAAAATATAATAATAAGGAAAAGGTGAGATAAAAATGAACTAATATTCAAATATTAATTTTATTTTTATAATATTAGTTAAAAATAATCCTTTGACGATCTTGCGACGTCCGGTGACGTTTGGATCGAAATTAGGGTTTTATTATAATTTCTTTACGACTCACAGGAGTCTGTAAAATATGGTAATATGAAATTAAATGTAAGAATTTGTCATCTAAGATTTTAATATTAACAAGGATAATTAATAGGTCACAACGTTATGCTCGGAATATTTTAGGACGTCCGGACATAAACAATTAATGAACAAACATAACCTAAAACACACTAAGGGTAAAATTGGAAAACTAATTATGGCCAAGGCATTAGAGCCCCACGGCCAACCTCCAAAACCGAAGCCCTCATCCCAAAAAATTCCCTAAGTTCCATTTCTTCAAAAACTTCCAAAAACCTAAAGCTTTCCAAATTTCTTCAAAGCTCCATCAAGGTGAATTCATCATCCTTTGTTCTTTATCACCTTAAATCACTCTCAAATCACTCAAGGAAGCAAACTAGCATCAAGACTAGAAAGCCTCTTCAAGTGGAATCCAAGAATCCAAGGTTTCAAACCCTAAATCTCCATAACCTAGGTTTTGTGCTTTCTTGACCTAGGAGCTTCAAGCAAGCTTCAAGTTCATCTTTCCATCACCATAATTCATTCCTAATCATCTAAGGAAGGCTAGGAAGAGTTGTTGGTGAGTTTTCATCATGTGGTAAGAAGTTGAGCTTCCATAACTCATGTTTGTTCTAATTAGGTTAAGTTATTGTTTTAGGTCAAGAAACCCTCAAGTAAGCAAGCAAGGCTTGGTTTCCTTTTCTCCTAGCATCAACAAGTCCTTGAGGAAGTGGGTAACCCTAGTTCCTCACCTCTTTGATGGTGGCTAAGTGTTATGTGTTTGTATGTGTATGTATGTGAATTATGAGCTTTTGGACATAATTGATAGAAATGATGTTAGGACTTAGGGAGACAATTCTAAAGGGTCTTGTGACCTGGATTAGATGTGGTTATTGTGCTTGAATTATGTGTAAGACTCATGTAGGGTTCCATGGAAGCAAAGGGGAGAAAATGGAAGAGAAGAGCAATTCGGTTTTCATGTCTCGAACAGGGGCCGCTGAGCGAGGTCTCAGGCGCCGCTGAGCGAGACAAGACTTACGTGAAAAGTGAAAAAGATATTTTTAAAGTAAGGCGGTGGAAGAAAATTCGGGAAAGTTTCAGCCGCTGGGCGATCGATAAGGTTAGTACCGCTGAGCGATACAACCTTTATCGCCGAGCGCTAAGGTTCAAACCGCTGAGCGAACCTCAGTTTTTGCTGAGCGGCTTGAGACTAAGGAAAGCTGATGGTACCCTCTTGAGGCTCATAGTATGGTATTTGATGCTGTATGATGATTGATGGCTGAGTTGTATGCACGTATATACTGTATGTCATGAACTAAGATTACATATGTATGTTATGGGTAATTTATGATGAAATCTGTGATATGCCATGCATTATGAGACACCTAGTTAAAGACATGATAATAAACTCTGAGATAAGTAAAGATGCTGAAATGAACCATAGGGAAACCAGTATGCCATGCTGCAGGTACCATTTATGCTGCTGAAACAGGGCCAATGCCCAATGCTGCTGAAACATGGCTATATGCCACATGCTGAAAAAGGCTATATGCCCATGCTGAAAGGCCGTGATCACGTGAGCCACTATGATCCCATTTCAGGAGGTCGAGGCATCCTGAATGTGGAAGCCCGCCACAGGTGGTGTCGAGATGGCATACCTGGAGGTGTGCGGTTACCACGCCTATGCATTGTCGAAAGGGGGCAAGCTTAGGTGGGGGTACAATATCCACCCACTGTCGAGGGGTCCCGAGGGGGCACACGGCAGGTGGAATCCCACCGCAGTAAGGTCTGGACAGTGTCGGCCTATACTGAGGGTGTGAGGTTATTCCGTCATACTAGTGTCAACAGAGGACATTACTATGGTGGGAATAACACCTATTCTGTTATGCTGCTGTATTCTATTACGCTGTTATATGCTACTATGCTGTTATATTCTGTCATGCTGTTTTATTCTGTTATTCTGCTACATTCTGTTAGACATGTTATGCTGATGATTCTGCTGCATGTATTCTGCTGAACTCTGCTATGTCTGTATTGGATGATTATGTGATACACATTCTGGTGATTCTGTTACGCTGAGTGTACTCTGATTATATGCTGTTATTCAGTTTGATTAGAATATAATCTGCTGTTATGCCGTACCGTCAAGAGCACGCTCGAGACGGCTTATACGAAATGTTAATCAGCACGAGAATGTAGTAAGCAAGAGTAGTTCCCATGTCACATATTAATGCAAATAAAGCCGTTCAGATAGGCCAGATAATAAATGGTAGGGACTTTAGTATGTATGTTCACTAGAGATCTCTGAGCGGCCTGAAGTCCGACATAATCTGATGTACGACTCAGGAACTAAGGTTATTCCCACTGAGAACCTACCGTTCTCATCCCCCACTGTTTTATGACTTCAGGTACCGAAGATGATGAATCCTATTTTGAAGATGCCGAGGAGCCGCCAGAGGAGCCATGAGTGGCTATGACTGGATGAGCTTAGAGAGATATAGTTGTTTAGTTTTGCCAAGGACATACTGAGTAGCATTCCACTAGTCCTTGTATTTTGATGCTGTGTATTATGGATTCTGTATGTGACACTTTGATTTATGTACATATTATGTATACCTTATACTATGTGACTTTGTATGGTGGACCCACTGGATGTATATTACATGTTCTATTTATAACAATGTTATCCGCGTTGCTATATCTGTTTTATTCCAACGCATAGCTCTATTTTAGTACTAATGTGATACGAGCAAAAGTTGAAAACGAGTCCTTATTTTATGAGCAATGACTATTTTCAAAAGATAACTATGGACTAAGGTATTCCAACCAAGTAGACAATAACCTAGTGAGCTTTGTTTACTACGTACGGGTAAACAGTTAGCTAGGATGTTTCACGGAACCCACTCAGCAACTCTCTAGGGAACCACTACCACTCAAGGGAACCTCCACGGAACCCACCTAGAACTCCCCATGGACCGCTCAGCACTCTAGTGAACCACTCTACCACTCAAGGGGACCTCCGCGGAACCCCACTCAGCACAATTCTTGGTGCCCACTCAGCACTCTTCACATGACCTTCTCAGCACTCCAGGTTCCTCCGCGGAACCCCACTCAGCACTATTCCTGGTACCGCTTAGCAACTTCACGTAACCCTCTCAGCTCTCCAGGGATCTTCCGCGGAACCATCCTCAGCACCATTCCTGGTACTGCTTAGTAACTTCACGTAACCCTCTCAACTCTCCAGGGATCCTCCGCCGAACCCTACTCGGCACCATTCCTGGTGCCCACTCAACAACTCCCATGCAACCTCCGCAACACTTTAGGTCTCCTCCGCGGAACCCTACTCAGCAACTCTAGACTCCCTCGGTCACTATCCACAGAACATCTTAATACCATCACAAGTGCTGCTCAACATCTTTCTTCGGACTCCCCTCAGTCACTCTAGGGATCCTCCGTGGACCCCGTTCGGCGCTTACTCTTTGTGGCTAGTTTTATCTCATTTCCTCACGTGTTCTCACAATCATCTCAAAGCCCCACATAACCCAGCGATACACAGTATCAACAAGAACATTCATAAAACATAAAACACATGAAATGAAAACCACAGGTAACAGAATATTTATTCTCAATAAATCTTTGACAACACATGCATTATATCACATACTCAACCTAACTACATATAGATCACCAAGGAAGGTGATTTATGCATAGTTACCCACTTGTAGAAACCTGGTGGTGGTGGGGAGAGTTTTGAGTGAAGTCCTACAAGCCTTGTTGTTTTTCTAAAGCTTGGACTCCTCCTTTCTCCAAGATGACTATCTTGAGCAAGGTGGAAAATGATGAGGTTGTTCCTCTTGATTTTTGGTGGAAGAAAATGAAACTAAGGTGAGGAGACTTGAGGGCTGTGGTTTTCATTTTGTGGAAGGTGCAGGAGGGTGGAAGGGTGCTTGATTGCTTGGTGACAAAGTGTTGTTCTTGGAGCTTGGCTTGGATGTGAGTTTTTTTTTTTGGAGAATGTGGAAGATGAAGTTTTTCTCTTGTGAACTTGGGGAAGGGCTCGGTTTTGGAGGGCTGAATGTGAGGGAATTAATTGAATTTTAGGATTTAGAAAAAGGTGGTGAATAGTAGGAGGTATGGGCATAGGTATGGCCTATGATGTGATTTGGTTAAATGTGTAAGACAAGTAATGGTGATGTAAGTGTGGAAGCATGATTTAGGGGATAATTTTGGACAAAAATCCCAGCTCTTAGACCGTGCAGCCCTTCAGCTCTAGCTGCTGAAATTTCATTTTCTCCCGATTCTGGTTCGCTCGTGTTTTATCGCTCGCAGTGTTGGTGCGTCGCGCACGGTCGTCCGAAAAATATTCCGTTTATACCGTCGCGATTCTCTAATTCTCCCCTATCTAAGGGTACTAATATTTAAAGATGTTTGTGAATTTTCCTCCGGAAGAGTATTTTCACAGACACCTTTTATACGTCAGAAATTCTATCGGCGTACAGCGGCCGTTCGGCTGTCGGCCGAACTTCCTATCGCGACACGTCTTATCTCCTAGGGATATTCTACTTAATAATTTCCCATTTTAATTCTCTAATCATGATTAGAAAAATGAATTTAATAATTACGTTTACGATTATTTCTCTAAGGAAAAATCGGGATGTTACAAGGCTCATATGGCCAAATGCATGTCCTTAGAGACAACTCATGCAAAACTCATTTTCATGCAAAACACTCTACATGAAAGAAACTTGAAATGATGCAAGGAACAAGGATTCATCATCATTTACGTAAGAAACACAAACCAAAATAAAAAATCTTCATAAGAACTCTCTAAGACTCAAAACCCCTAAATTTTCACCCAAAAAAAATTCTCAAGAAAATCACAAGACAAAGTAGTCATGAATCATCACAAGGATCAAGAATATCTATTATTTCTCAAGAAAACAACTCAGTCAACAAGACACTTCACAAATTTCTTCAACGACTCAAAACCCTAACTTTTTTAGAGACATCTATTGAAGAAAAACTTATGATGAAGAAGGGTTAGAATATCCCAAGGAACAAGAATCTATCACTAGTTTCTCAAGAAAATGTGTTAAACCACAAGTTACTTCAAAAATCAACAACTTTTCTATCAAGGAGGTGAAGCAAAGGGAGGCAGCCCTCGTCCCGAATGTGGCTTTAACATCTTACGTACAGTAGCTAAGAGGCCTATCTTTGAGCTAACAAATAAGGCTTGTTAAATCCCCTAGTACGTGACCCCCTAAGGGGTATTACTGCAGATCAACCTTATGAGATAGGGCCCTAGAATAAGGGTCCTTCCTGGACCCTACCTTATGTACTGTAGCCCTCTTCTCTAGACTCAAATATCTAACTTTTATAGAGACATATTTTGAAGAAAACCTTAGGATGAAAAAGGCTTAGAATCATACAAGGAACAAAAATCTACCAATAGTTTCAAAAGAAACTCAACCAAACAAAAAGTCACTTCACAAATCAACAAATAGATGCAAAACCTACTTTTTTTTTTGTAGAGACCTCGTTTGAAGAAAAATTTAAGATGAAACATACTTAAAATCATAGAGAAAACACAAATCTACCATCAAAATAAAAATCAACCAAGTGAGACGCAAAGAACCTCACATTGCCAAATTACACACAATCATGGGGGAGGGAGAATTCACATATTCATGAAGAGAATTATGCAAGGAACAAACATATAACAAAAGCTTTCATAAAATCACAACATAGAAAAATAAAAGATAAGGAAAAACCCACCAATTGAAGATCTAATCGGTTCAAAAGAACGTTAATGATGAGAGGATTATTTTTTGTGAATGGATTAAGGGGAAAAAATGAAAGTTTGATGGTGTTTAGGGGTCGTGAAGGTTTTCACCTTGAGCTCTTTTAATGGAAGAGAAGCTTTTGTTTCTACAATTGAAGAGAGAAAAGAGAGAAAAAGAAAAAATGAGGAAGATGAAGTGACATGTGTATATAAATTATGAGAGGAAAAAAATTATTGAGAGTATGATAGAGAGAGAGGCTCAACCATTTGGGGAGAAATAGAGAGCATTTTTGAATTTTTGGTGACTCATGGGGGACCATACAAGTAAAAGTACAAGGTACAACCTTAATGATTGTCCTTCTTCTCTCTTTTTAAATATATTCCCCCAATGTATTTTTACCGAAAAGAGAAAAGAAAGGATAAATTTACACTGAGAATGACATGGCCACAATAGAGTTGGAATGAGGGCCAAAATTTGGATGTGGGTCTAGTTTGGGTCCAAAATTTAAAAGTATGATAATATTATAGTCAAACTTCATGAAATCGCCTAAGACATTCTAGATAATATTTTCTTCAATTGGGTTGTATAATTAAACACTTAGTGTCGAGACCCTTTAAAAATCAAATGTTGACTTTTTAGGGTTGATTATTGACTTTCTACTTATGACACCTCAAAAATGCCACCGGCACACAAGATACTAGTGCCCTTACGAAAGCCTCTAACATTGCATGATTTTCATAAAAATATATGTTTAAATAAATAATTAAAATCCTTGTAATAAACTATTTAGTCTTTAAATAAAATAGAACTACTAAACTATTACATAAGATGTCTTTAAAATAATATATTGAAATAAATATAATGCATAAACGTTTCCTACCTGTGTTCTAATGGAGCACTCTAAACTGACATAACAGAAACTACTAACTAAGATAACTTTATCTACTACAAAGTAAAGCTCACCAGGGATTTGAATAGTTGTAATCTATTGAAGAAGAGGAGTATCCTCATCAGCACTGTCTGAAAAATAACATTGATGAGGGGTGAGTCATCGCTCAATAAATGACAATCCCCATCACAACATGAGACATTTTGCAGACATGATAAACATATACAATATATATAGTATCAATCATAAAAACATTATACAGTTTATACTACATAGTACATGAAAACGTTTAAAAACATAATCAAGCTTGAGAGTTCTCTAGATAGACGGACCCCGAGCAATATGTCTAGCTATTCATGATGATGTCCAAGCCTCATAGTCTTGCCCTATTCTACATGACACATTACATCGGGCTTCATGAGCTTGCCTGTGTCTGGCCTTCATGGTCTTGCCTTATTTATTCTACATGTCTAAAACCTATTCTACATAACTATTGTACAAGATCTACTAGGATCAATATGGGTTGCCACTGACGCACAATTCTATCCTAGATCTACTCCCATGAAAATGATATAAACATAAAGGTGTGATAACTGATAATGGAAAATTGTCATAGTCATATTCATAACATACACATGCAACATGACATTTAATGTATAAAGAACAAGTGGCCCCATGTAGTTCTAAAATAGTTTTCATGAATTTCTAAATCAATTCGCAAATTGTTTTCATAAATATTTAATAAAACAATAAGTCATTCCTCCTAGGGTTTCATAAACAATGCATAATTTCTAAAATAATACATGACCTAAAAATAGGTTGTGAAGAAAGCCACTCACCTGGAGTCGCAAAAGACCTTACATCACTATTGACAAACTCAGAAGAAATCCTAATGGCGTTGCTAACTGACATAGCAGTTAAAAGACAAGCTTAAATAACTAAAATGACAAATTTCGAGGTGGAACAGTGAAATTGGGAACTAATGGTCAATGCTACACTGCCTTAACAATGCCTCAACACTAAAGATTCTACATTAGCCCCAATGCCATGGCGCCCCTTGTTAGTGTTTATGTCCTATGCCATTTAATGGACCGTACTATTTTAGTTATTTTTCGTTAAATAAAAGATATTTTATCTTTATTATTATTATTATTATTATTATTATTATTATTATTATTATTATTATTATTATTATTATATTTGCATGTTACATATAATAATAATATATCCCTAGTCAACCCATTTTAATATGAGATAAAACTAGGATAAGTTTAATTAGATAATTATGTGTGTAGACAAGTTAAACTTATAGGTATATGTTGAGAACAGGATATTAGATAGACCTACTATAAGTTCACTATATGGTTAAATGTCATAAGTGAATATCATAATAGTTATACCTGTTGATCGTCACATCTAAGATTGACACAGTGTCTTGCATAAGGAGCATTATGTCTTGACATAATCAAACATTACTTTTACCCAAGTAATTATAAAGGTTATTGTTGAATATAATGTGATATATGTGGTGGACAGTAATTAATCAAGATGAGATTTGTTCCCATCTTTTAGGAAGATAAATTTTGGGCCCCTCGATATGTAAGATTGAGAAATGCATGATCATACTCAAGTAAATTGAAAAAGTTTCAGGGTTATTTGAATTGTCAATATTACTTGGAAAATGCGTTTGAATAATGTAAGGGTGACATTACCCATGCCTTATGTTCGAATTAGATATCGCCAAAAAAAAAAGATAAATGATATATTCTATTACTTTGTTAAATGGACTTACTATTTATTATTACTTCGGTTAGTCATAATGCCTTGCTAGAGATCATGTATGACTGGTAGGTCCAATAGTGTATTGGGTTTATTGCCAACGTAATATAAACCTATTGGGTCGCACACTAAGAATGAAATGAATAGACTGAGCTAATTAATTAATTAAATATGAAATTCAAAATATATATTTTGGATATTTATATAATGAGATAATATAAAATGGGATCTTCATTTTATTATATGAGATATAATAAATCAAGTTTGATTGTATTCAAATTTTTGGATATTTGTATTATGAGATAATATAAAGTCAGATATTCATTTTATTACATGAGATATAATAAAATGGGTTTGATTGCGTTTAATTTTAAATCATTAAATCTATTCCTAATGTGATTAGGAAATGATTTAAATCAAATTAAGATTTGATTGCGATTTAAAATTAAAGCGAGAGATTCTTTTCTTAATTGTTAAGACCACATCTTCACCAATAGAGATAAGGAGAATTGTGAAAAAGAGACACATATAATATAGAGTTTTCACTTTTACACACCATTAAGTGTAAAGTTTAAAATTCTATGAACCTAGGAGTGATTGAGAATTGATTGGAGCTAGCACTCAAAGTGTATTCTGGATTCGTTCTTGTGTAGATAATGGTAGAAAGTGGTCATTCATTTGAGCATCGCCTCAAGTCTTTGATCCAAACAACAAGAAGAAAAGGAAGATCATGCTACAACTAGCATGTGTTATACTGTTGTTTATCAAATATTTTGAAACACGTGATTCCCGCGGCTAATCCTGTGTTCCATGAGTATACCAAGCACTTGGATATAGACTGCCACATTGTCCACGAGAAATTTCTAGGTGCACTCATGCGTTTGCTCCCGATTTCCATACTAGACCAGTGCGCAGACATCCTAACCAAATCGTTGCCCCTGAAATTGTTTGCTAAGTTTGTATCCAAGCTCGGCATGATTGACTTTTATCAACCATTGCCAGCTTGCGGGGGTATCACAGCAAGGAAACAAACCAGAGCTGGCATAAGCATAACGTGATTCCTTGCACATTGCATAACTGAATTGTCAGTTATGAGTTTCTGTTTTTGGTTGCTACTGTAACTGATTCTGTTAAAGGTTGGTTAGGAAGTTAGGAGGCTATGTTCCAGTATGGTGCAGCTCACCTCACCTACCATGCACCTCACCTCATGTATAAATATTCCCTCTAACACTGAATGTAGCACTTCTTCAGTTCTGTATTCAATCCTTTATTCTCTGCTTGCATTTTTGTTTTTTTTTTTTTTTGGTTTCGTTACATACACCTTGTGTCTCTTGTTCAGCTTGTTCTTCATTCCTTTGGGCCGATACACCTAAGCTGCACTAGGTTAGATCTCTTAGTGGGTCTTGGGTCGTATCCTTTATCCTGGGTCGACCTTGTGTGGTTAGGTGGTCTGTGACATTAAATTAAATTCAACTCGAGATGCTTCAACTCTGTAATTCCCTTTTTCTATAGCCAATGCTATTAAATCTATTAAAAATTAACTTCATGCATCTTGTTAGTGCCGTACATAGAGCGGTTAGTGTATGTATATAATTGTAACGTGCAGCGATCGAGCACATAAAGTTCATAACGTCTTTCTTTAATGTTTTCCTCTACGTAGTGCCTGATCTAGAAAACTATCACTAGATCAAAAACAAAGCAACGTTCAAATTTGCAGAAGGCTTGTGCAAGTGGGCTTTTATCTTGAAAGTTTATTGTGGACCAGGCAATGTGCCAAAGAAAACGAAAAAGAATACGAATTATACAATCTATGGGCAATAAATTAGGAACAAGTAAAATAAATAAAGATTTTGTTAACAAGTTTCTTTTTAACACTTGTTAAAAGGTTTAAAATTGAAAATTATCAACATTTTAACACTTTAGTGGTCTGGCCTGGTCTGTTTCAATAGTGAGAGAGTCCTAGGGACTCTTTAGATTAGAGTTTCTTTAAAAAAAAAATTAAATAATAAAATTATATTAATAAATGTGATTGCATAAAATGTTGCGAAAAGTAATGCTAGTCTCATGGATAAGGCATTGCTGTGAATGACAGAGGTCTTGGGTTTGAGTCTAGTGTCCTAATAACCCTCATTAGCAAAATCCTAATAAAATTCACTCCCATGAGTAATAAATAAAGAATAAAAAACATAACAACTTAATCCCACGAGTATCTTTGTCTACATTATTAATTAATGGGCCACAACATCTGAGTTTGATTTGCACTAACTCACACACCAACGAAAGCACATGATAGTATGACTCCTAGCTCTATTTAATTATAGAATTTTGTTAATAAATGTAAAATGAAAAATTTTATAAGAAAAGTACATCTCTATTTTTTTTTACATGTACACTTAGTATTTTTATAAATATTTGTCTGTTTTTAAATTTATATCATATTAATTGTTCATTTTTTACACTTTTATTAAATAATCATTCTCTTTTATATTTATACAGTACTACTAACTCTAACTACCTCATTTATTTCTATATTAAATAAGACTATATAGATAAGGCAACACAAATTTTATAAGTATCATATATGAAGTTTTGGACCGTTATTTATTTAAACTAAAATGTTACATGCATTTATTATTTATAAAATATTATGCAAATTCATAATTTATTTATTATTAAATAAAATTTTAATGGATGAATCTGTTAATAAAATTTTGTTTAATTATAAATTAATAAAGTGAGTCAATAAACAAGTACAATTAACAATTTTTTCTAAAATTTTAACTGGAATATATAGCAAAGTAATAAATAGGTAGCAAGCCTTTGAAGTTTGAACTACGAGGCGGTGCGCAGTTGCAGCCAGTCGTCAGCACCACAAAATAGTGACTGAAGAGCCTCTATAAAAGCAACAACAAAGCAAAAGGACGAAAATGGGTAGCGCGTGCCTGAGATGGTTTTTACATTTTTCTTCTCCACCAACACGCACCATAAGCATTTTCATCTCCGGCGCATTTGTCCTGACTACGAGAGAAAATGAAAGGCAAAAAAGATGAAAAAGATTACTTCAATTTCTCCCTGCAGGAACATTCATGAAGGGCACTTACGTAATGGTCCTTGGCACTCTGCCCTAATAAATATAAAAAATATTACATGTATATTTAATTTTATACATCTATACATACATGTATAAATTTTATTCTCATAAATGCACAACATTACATATATTAAAATACAAACTTTATATATATAAATATAAAATATATATATATATATATATAGTGTATATTTTTTGATATACATATAGTAGGACTCAATAAATAAATAAATACACTAACGAATAACTCAGTCGACTCGGCAGCTATAACAGCACTAGGCACGGCGCTCAGAAATCATACGTTGGTGTTTGCCGCTCCAAAAATCTCGCACCCCGAGATTTGGCCACGTGTCAGATCTAGTCCTACCTGTCTACGCTCCTCGCTTTTTTGCTTTAAAACGTTATAGACCCTCTTCTGTTGCATTCATCCTTCCGCTGCACGTTACCCAAGCTACGAAGCCTTTCTCTTAACGGTCACAAGCATAACTCCTCTGTTCTCTCTCTCCCTCTCTCTCTCTCTCTCTCTCTCTCTGAATCGAAGCTTTTCAAACTCGACATTGGAAATTAATGGCCGAAAGCTCTGGTAGGAAGCTTATCGTGGAAGTTTGCAATGCCAAGAACTTGATGCCGAAAGACGGTCAAGGAACCGCAAGTGCTTACGCGATTGTGGATTTCGACGGCCAGAGGAGGAGAACCACGACCAAGTCCAGAGACCTCAACCCGCAATGGGACGAGAGGCTCGAGTTTGTGGTCCACGACAGAGACTCCATGGCTTCCGAAACGTTGGAGGTCAATCTTTACAACGACAAGAAAACGGGGAAGCGAAGCACTTTTCTGGGAAAAGTCAAAATCTCTGGAAGCACTTTCGAGAGGTCCGGTTCGGAAGCGGTGGTGTACTATCCGCTGGAGAAGAGAAGCGTGTTCTCTCAGATCAAGGGGGAGTTGGGGCTCAAAGTCTGCTACATCGACGAAGATCCACCGCCGGCTCCCGACGCCGACGCCGACCAGAAGAAGGCAGAGGCGACGCCGCCACCGGCGGAGGAGAAGCCATCAGAGAACCCGAAAGGCGAAGAGAAGGGGGAGGAGAAATTAGAAGAGAATAAAAAGGAGGAAAAGACAGAAGAAAACAAACCCGCCGAAGAAGAAAAGGCCAAACCTCCGCCGGATAATAATCCGAACCCAAATGAATCGTCTCCGCCGCCGGCGCCGCCTCCACCGGCGGCGGATGCGCAGAATCAGCTGTCCTCCCACTCAGAGAAGCCTGAACGGGAAAAGGAGAAGCGCGCCGATCTGAGCGTGAGCGACGACGAGCTCCGATCTCTGAGCAGTGATCGAAGCCGCAGCGCTCACGATCTCGTGGACCGAATGCCGTTCCTCTACGTCCGCGTGGTGAAGGCCAAGCGAGCGAGCCGGGACCCCTCTTCAGCCATTTACGCGAAGCTCGTAATCGGAACCCACAGCGTGAAGACCAAGGCCGAAAGCGAAGGCAACGACTGGGATCAGGTCTTCGCATTCGACAAGGAGGGTCTCAATTCCACTTCGCTGGAGGTTTCAGTCTGGACAGAGGACAAGAAGGAGGAAGGTGACGCGGTTAGCGAGAGCTCGGTCGGAGCGGTGTCGTTTGATCTGTTGGAGGTGCCGAAGCGCGTGCCGCCTGACAGCCCACTGGCTCCGCAGTGGTACACTCTCGAATCCGATGCGTCGACGGGGAATGACGTCATGCTCGCGGTGTGGATCGGGACGCAAGCAGACGAGTCGTTTCAAGAGGCGTGGCAGTCCGATTCCGGCGGGTTGATACCCGAGACGCGAGCCAAAGTGTACCTATCCCCAAAGCTCTGGTATCTGCGACTAACGGTCATCCAGACCCAGGATTTGCAGCTACGCTCGGGATCCGAGCCTAAGGTAAGGAGCCCGGAGCTTTATGTCAAGGGTCAACTTGGCGCGCAGGTTTTCAAGACTGGAAGAACTTCGGCCGGCTCTGCGGCGTCCTGTTCCGCTAACCCGACGTGGAATGAGGACCTCATATTCGTTGCAGCTGAGCCGTTCGAGCCGTTCCTAGTTGTGACATTAGAGGACGCGTCAAATTCCCAAACCATTGGGCATGCCAAAATCCACGTGGCATCAATCCAACGGCGGACGGATGATCGAACCGAGCCGAAGCCGAGATGGTTCAACTTAGCCGGCGAAGACGAGTGCCGTTCTTACAAAGGTAGAATCCACGTTCGAGTTTGCTTGGAAGGGGGCTATCACGTGATCGACGAGGCCGCTCACGTGACCAGTGGCGTTCGAGCGGCGGCAAAACAACTTTCCAAGGCGCCAATCGGATTGCTTGAGGTTGGGATTCGCGGCGCCACCAATCTCCTCCCCGTGAAGACCAAAGACGGGAGTCGCGGCACGACTGATGCCTACGTGGTAGCCAAATATGGGCCCAAGTGGGTCCGAACCCGCACCATCATAGACCGATTCAACCCGCGATGGAATGAGCAGTACGCGTGGGACGTCTACGACCCTTGCACGGTCCTCACCATCGGCGTCTTCGATAACGAGAGGTACAAGCGCTGCGAGGAAGGTAAGCCCAACGGATCAGACGTTAGGGTGGGGAAGATTCGCGTGCGTTTGTCCACGCTGGACACCAACAGGGTGTACTTAAACTCGTACTCCTTGATGGTTTTGCTGCCAGGCGGCGCCAAGAAAATGGGAGAGATAGAAATTGCGGTGAGGTTTTCGTGCTCCTCGTGGCTAAGCCTGATGCAAGCCTACGCATGCCCGATTTTACCGAGAATGCACTACGTGAAACCGTTTGGCCCAGCGCGACAAGACGTCTTGCGCCACGTGGCCATGAGCAAAGTGACGGCTCGGTTGGCGCGGTCGGAGCCGCCGTTGGGCCAGGAGGTGGTCCAGTTCATGCTGGACTCGGACACCCACGTGTGGAGCATGCGGCGAAGCAAGGCGAACTGGTTTAGAGTGGCGGGTTGCCTGTCACGCGTGGCCACGCTGGCACGTTGGACGGACGGGATCCGCACGTGGATGCACCCCCCCACCACGGTCTTAGCGCACGTGCTCCTCGTCGCAACCACGCTTTGCCCCTACCTCGTGCTCCCCACGGCGTTCATGTATTGCTTCTTGGTTTTGTTGCTGAGGCTTCGCTGCCGGAAGAAGGTCCCGCGGGGCATTGATCCGAGGATGTCCCACGTGGACACGGTGAGCCTCGACGAGCTCGACGAGGAGTTTGATGGCTTTCCGACCGCGAGGTCAGCGGAACAGGTGCGAATCAGGTACGACAGGGTGCGCGCGCTTGCGGGGAGGGCGCAGACGCTGCTGGGTGACGTGGCAGCTCAGGGAGAGCGCTTGGAGGCGTTGTTCAGCTGGCAGGACCCTAGGGCGACCGGAATATTTGCTGTTTTGTGCTTGGTGGCGTCGCTGGTGTTCTACGTGGTGCCGTTTAAGGCTCTTGTGCTGGTGGCTGGATTCTATTACCTTCGCCACCCTAGGTTCCGTGACGACATGCCGTCAATGCCGGCGAACTTTTTCCGGCGTCTTCCTTCACTTTCTGATCAGATCATGTGATGAAGATATATATGTTAATCATTCTTTCATTTGGAAGGGGACAATTACCCCTCTTACGTGGCAATGTGTTATTGGGCCACTTGTACTCACTTAATTCATATCAGTAATGACGAATTTTTTATATACTTATGACCTTAATAAATTGATAATTCTATAGTATGTTCCATTAGAAAAAATTACGAGGTGACGGTTTTAGACATCTGAATTTTTATTTTTTTATTTTTTTATAGTCTGAAATCGCTACCGGGGTGGCAATTTCACATTCGTGTAGCGTATTTAAACATCTGAAAATTTTTTTATAGTCTGAAATCATCACAAGGGGGTGGCGATTTCAGACTCTGAAATCGCCGCGGGTCCTGGCGATTTTAAACCTGTTTTTATTTCTTTTTTATTTCTTTTTTTTATTTTCGGATTTTCTTAAATCGCCTTGCATAGTGGCGATTTTAGAAATTTGTCCCATATTTTCATAATTTTTCATTCCAACCCATATATTCAGAATTTTTTCCCCCAAACCCACCTAAATGTCAAAACCCCTCTTGATTCTTCTAAAATTATAGAAATTATAGAAAGGGGTTTCTTTTCATTCCAAATTATATAATTCAGGGTCTCAACAATTTAAATTTATTTACCTAATACTCCTTATCCACTAAACCTTGCATCAACTAAAACCAAAAAAAGTTTTTCTTTTTTCAAATACAGATTATGAGTAGAATAGAAGAACACAAGAATCATAACCCTTGAAACTAGAAAAATCCACGTCCACACTAAAGTAACCATCCAATGCTATATTCCGGTCGCAAGGTCGACCCGTTCTTCTTCATGCCCCGTTAAGCTTTGAGTTGCTTCATCTCCACTCCCATATCCCCACATCCAAACAAAAAATATATATCAGGAATTAACTATAATGAAAACAAGAAAGCATTATCAGTCCATCTTCGCGTGCCTTATATTTCCTTCTTGCGATTTTGTTGGTCTCTTGAATGGTAACCCACATAGCCCAAACCCGTTGTTGCTTTGGTTTATGGTTTTGGACTGTTTCTGGTTCTTAAGAGAGGCTTTCAGGTGGAGGAGAGTCATGGTTTTGGACTTGTAGGGAAACAAATGCAAATAGGGGATAATATGAGGTTCTCCGGTGCAGTGGTGGCGGTGGGGCGGTTTCAGCTTAAGAAGCTGGAGCTTGTGTTTAAGGGAGGTCTCAAAAGTTTCTTCTATTGAGATTTGTGGATGAAATGAAAGTTGGGTTGTCAGATTGTTAGTGCTCCAATTTGGAGAAGAGTGATGTTCAAAGATGAATTTAGAATGTTAGGGTTAGTGATTGGGGGAGAAATTATGAAATTCTGTCTATTTTTAATTTATATAAATTGTTGTGTTTCTATGAAGTTTGCAATTAAATACGCTCGAGCTCAATTTTACATTTAATTATGAAAAGGATTGAATAGCAAATGAAGAATCAAATACATCTCAGCATATGAGTTGGTCATACTATGCCACTTGACATTATGTTATTGGTCCGCATAGGAAGGGTACCAAAACCCTCTCCCTTGTGCGGTGCCGTAACAATCATCATTTATTCTTAGGCGCGGAGTGGACGCTATCTTTTTATGGCCGGGTGAGTGTATGTTTCTACATGGAATATTAATACATTATTATTAATTAATTAATTTGTTAATTATTATTTTTTATACTCTATTTCTTTTAAAATAATTGTTCCATTTTTTTATGACAAAAATTAAGGAAAAAAGTAAGTATCCGTATAAATAATAAAAAATTATTTGAATGGTAAAGTTATTCTTATTATTTAAAAAAAAACAAACATTCCACTGACATATTCAACTACAATTGAATTAATAACAATTTAAAATCCTATAATTGAAGTCATGTCATTCGAGAGTCAAATAATTATTTTAAAATCTCATATTTGTAAAATTTAGACATTGTTTTAAAAGAAAAAAATGTTATTTATATTAGTGAGTGCCTACAATTAAGACAACTTTTTGAGGAAGCTTTTTGCCTTTTGAGATATGTCAAAGTAGGCTGAAAGTGGGCTAAAGAGTGGCTCCTTGAATATATACATGCGCTAAAAATGAATAAAAAGTAACAGTTGGCGGATGGAACATAGCCGAAAGGGTAAGAGTGAACATTTTTCCCAATAATACCATGAACCGTTGATGGAATTAAAGAATTAATTCCGATTTGGTCGGTTCAAGACTGTCGATAAAGAATGTCCAAATTGTCAATGCCATTTTACTATCAAAATTAGATAATTAGTGATTGCCTATTTGCCCGTTTCTATATGTGATTCACGTTTGTCTTTTTGTATATAACTGAAAGAACAAAAATGTCTTGCTACTAGGTGGATATCTCTCTCTGGCAACCTATAGTGGTCGCCATGTAAACTTTCATCACCTCTTAAGTGATGTATGTGCCTTTCTAGGTGATCAAACCTTCTATTATTGGTTTCTATCACAGGATTTATCAGAATAGACATCTGATTAGGAATCATGTTTGCTAATTCGTGATAGTTATCTCAGGTTTCTTGCCTCTACATTGCAAGGCTTTCTACAGTGTTACTAAGAACTATACTAGGCATGACTCTAGACATTGTTGGGAACACTAGACCTGTTACGGGTTTTGTCATTCCTCTTGACACATCTTGTGTCGTAATTGGAATGGTTGGTGGTGTGACACCCAGATTAATACCCCCAAACATTCATTGGGTTTGTCACATCCATTTGAGGTGCCACCCAAGGGCTCCAACTTTGATTCATAGGGGGTATTGGCATA
The DNA here is from genome assembly GCA_003254905.1 of Nissolia schottii. Classification (NCBI taxonomy): domain Eukaryota; kingdom Viridiplantae; phylum Streptophyta; class Magnoliopsida; order Fabales; family Fabaceae; genus Nissolia; species Nissolia schottii. The sequence goes on from QANU01062952.1 coordinate 47,511, forward strand.
CTTATAGTTGCCAAACTAGGAGCCACCACACTTTGTTCCGTCGACACTGCAGTTGACATTATTGGAGGAATATATCCAGGAGGCAACCCATAAAGTGGCCATGGCATGACGCCTTGGGATACTTTCCTCCCTGCTTGGATTTTGGATTTCATTTCTCTCTATTTCTCTTTCCACTTCATGGGATTGTTGATTCCCTCGTGTACTCGAAATGGGAGGGGAATTTCTAGCATTCCCTCTTGCATTAGACTCTGTTTCCATGTTCACTTTGTTGGACATTTTGTTTATAATAGTACTACTTCTCAATCGCATGAACAATTCACAAAATTCTACAATGCCAGTCCCACTGGGCATGCCATTTTGTTTCACGCGAAATAATTTCGGGGAATTTCTTGGCGCAAACACAAAAGAATGTTTAAAGGGGACAAGCGATTGTGGCGTTCTTGGTGAAGAACAGCGACATGAATTAGTAATTAAGAGAAAAGTGAGAAGTGAGGACAGGAAATGAAAATATATTTATATTACTGATCATCAGATGGTGATTTTGGTTACAAAGTATCCTTGCTGAGGGCTAAGGATTTCAGTACAGATCAAAGTGCAAAAAGGGGAGAAAAGAGTGTCAATGTTTAGAGAGGCTACGACTACGATCAATGAACTACTCCTAAGAAAGCAGGGAAATAAAGAAAAAAGAAGTGGTGGCGTACAGTGAGCTTCCATGGGACTGCTGATTGCCGGCTGGGGGACTTACGTAAGTCGGTAGGAGTGTCAGTTAACCACCTGGAGTTTAGCGTAGGAGTACTGTATTTATAGAGTTTCAGGGCTCTTAACTGTTGTTAACCGTCTTCCCCCAACCCTTCGACGGTTATCACTTTGATCCGTCGTGGCCCGCATAACTATGATAAGTTATGCTTGCATGTGTGACACGACATGTGACGGTTTCTTTCGTTACATCCCTTAGTGGTTGTGCTACTTCTCTAAAGGTAGGAATTTACTTTCCTTCGTGGCCCCGTCAAATAGGAAGTTATCTCGTGTTTAAATTTGTTAATCGTTGAAACACCCTAGCTAACTGTTTACCCGTACGTAGTAAACAAAGCTCATTAGGTTGTTGTCTACTTGTCGGAATACCTTAGTCCATAGTTATCTTTCGAAAATAGTAGTTTAGGAAAAGAAGGACCGATTTTAAACTTTACATTTAAATTGCATAATTATAAAAATAGAGTCATGCGTCAGAAAGAACAATATAACGAACCGTGTAACTGTAAGATAGTAAAACATTCAATACATATCTATGTGGTCCGTCAGACAAAGTCACATCATCGTATATACAGTAAGTAAAATATACATCTCATATACATGAACTGAAGTACTGAATACATAAGTCATAATACATCACATCAAAATACAAGGACTACTAGAATGCTACTCAGTATGTCCTTGGCAAAAATGCTAAACAGCTATCCCTCTCTAAGCTCATCCAATCATAGCCTCTCATGGCTCATCTGGCGGCTCATCTGCATCCTCAAAATAAGACTCATCTTCTATACCTGAAGTCATAAAACAGTGGGAATGAGAACGGTAGGTTCTCAGTGGAAATAACTTTAGTTCCTGAATCTCGTACCAGATTATGTCGGACTTCAGGCCGCTCAGAGATCTCTAAGTGAACATACACACTAAAGTCCCTACCATTTATTATCTGGCCTATCTGAACGGCTTTATCAATTGTGTGATATGGGAACTACTCTTGCTTACTACGTTCTCGTGCTGATTAACATTTCGTGTAAACCGTCTCGAGCGTGCTCTTGACAGTGCGGCATAACAACAGACTATATATTCAAGTAATCAAACTATATAACAGAATATATGCAGAGTACATTCAGCATAACAGAATCATCGGAATATCCATCACATGGTCATCCAACGTAGACATAACAGAATCAGCAAAATATGTGTAGCAGAGTCATCAGCATAAACATGACAGAAACAAACATGTCTCATAGAATGTACATGTGCATAACAGAATATAACAGCTTAACTTTCCATTGGAATCTGTGTTATTCCCACCATAGTAATGTCCTCTGTTGACACTAGTATGACGGAATAACCTCGCACCCTCAGGGTAGGCCGACACTGTCTAGACCTTCCTGCGGTGGGCTTCCACCTGTCGTGTGCCCCCTTGGGACCCCTCGACAGTGGGCGGATATTGTACCCCCACCTAAGCTTGCCCCCTTTCGACAATGCATAGGCGTGGTAACCGCACACTTCCAGGTATGCCATCTCGACACCACCTGTGGCGGGCTTCCACATTCAGGATACCTTGACCTCCTGAAGTGGGATCATAATGTGGCTCACGTGATTACGGCATGTTCAGCATGTGGCATATAGCCTTTATCAGCATGGGGCATTCGCCCTTGTTCAGCATTGGGTATTGGCCCTTTTTCAGCATTTCAGCATTTCAGTATTTTCGTACCTGCAGCATGGCATACTTGTTCCCTATGGTTCATTTCAGCATCCTTACTTATCTCAGAGTTAATTCTAGTGTCTTTAGACTAGGTGTACCATGAATGCATGAAAGGCTACAATTGTCATCACAGATTACATGTAATATGCATGTTCAGTACATTTCTTTCACATACAGCATATACATTCATACAATTCAGCTATCAATCACAGATACATCATTAAATACTAGTCTATGAACCTCAAGAGGGTGCCATAAGCTTTCTCTAATCTCAATCCGCTCAGCGAAAACTGATGTTCGCTCAGCGGTTTGAGCCTTTGCGCCCAGCGATAAAGGTTGTATCGCTCAGCAGTACTCACCCCATCGCTCAGCAGCTGCAACTTTCCCGAATTTTCTTCCACCGCCTTACACCAAAAATATCTTTTTAACTTTCCACGTGGGCTTCAGCCCGCTCAGCGGCGCCTGAGACTCCGCTCAGCGGCCCCTGTGCGAAAGCTGAAAACTGAATTCCTCTTTTCTTCCATTTTCTTCCCTTGGCTTCCCATGGCACCTGCTTGAGTTTCACACATAATTCCAACACAATAATCCTATCTAATCCAGGTCACAAGACCCTTCAGAATTGTCTTCCTAAGCCTAGCCAAATTACTAACATACATAAGCATATATTCAAGCATAATCATAAACATACACATAGCATCACATAACAACCATTCATCATCAAAGAGGTGAGGAACTAGAGTTACCCACTTCCTCAAGAGCTTGTTAATGCTAGAGAAAAGATGAAATCAAGCCTTGCGTGCTTGCTTGATGATTCCTTGACCTAAAATGAAAACCTTGACATAATTAGGAAAATCTAGGTTATGGAAGTTTGGCTTTGTACCAAGTGATGAAAACTCACCAACTACTCTTGCTTGTCTTCTTTATGTGCTTAGGAGTGAATTATGATGATGGAAAAGATGAACTTGAGGCTTGGTTGGTTGCTTGAACTTTTCTTTGTCAAGAAAAGAGAAAACCTAGGTTATGGAAGATTAGGGTTATGGAACTTGATGTTCTTGCTTCCAAATGGAGAGAAACTCTTAACCTTGATGCTAGCTTGCCTTCTTGATAGATTTGAGAATGGATTAAAGTGATGAAAGCAAAGGATGATGATTGAATCTTGGTGGATTTGAAGCTTTGAGGTCTTGGAACCTTAGGAGAAACAAATGAAAGAACTTTGATGAATATGTGTATGTAGGTTTCGGGTTTGGGGGCTGCATGAGGGCTGGCCGTGGGTTTCTAATCCCTTGGCCATAATTATTTTCCAATTTTACCCTTAGTGTATTTTAGGTCATATTCGCTCATTAGCTATTTATGTACGGAAGTCCTAAAAATATTCCGGACATACCGTTGTGACCTATTAATTATCCTTGTTAATATTTAAATCTTAGTTGACATATTCTTGCATTTAATTTCATACTAATATATTTTACAAACTCCTTTGAGTCGTGATTAAAGTACAATGAAACCCTAATTTTGATCCAAACGTCAGCGGACGCCACGAGATCGTCAAAGGATTAGTTTTAACTAATATTCCAGAGATAAAATTAATATTTGAATTTTATTTTATTTTTATCTCACCTTTTCCTTCTTATTATATTTTTAATTCTTTCCTAGATAGCATTTTAACTGAAGGGAAAAAGTCGGGTTGTTACATTCCACCCCCTTCGAAAAATTTCGTCCTCAAAATTGAAAGATAAAGATAAGTCCATACCTCTCAAAATAACTCCGGATAAGCTTGCTTTATATTCGCTTTTAACTCCCATGTCTGCTCTTCTACTTCCCCGTTCGTCCATACTACTCGTACCATAGGAACCTCCTTGTTCCGCGTTTGGCGAATCTTATGATCAATGATTCTTTGCGGCGTGAGTGGCAGAGATAAGTCTTCCCTCAGTTGTATCTGCTCTGGCTGAAGTAAATGATCGGGGGATGCATAATACTTACGTAACTGAGAGAAATGAAAGACATTATGGATATTGGCTAGATTCGACGGAAGAGCTATCCGGTATGCTACCGGTCCAATGCGATCTAGAATCTGGAATGGTCCAATGAATCGAGGGTTCAGCTTCTTGACCTTCAATGGCCTCCCAATACCTGTCGTTGGAGTAACCTTTAGGAAGACATGATCTCCCTCTTGGAACTCAAGTGGTCTCCTCCGGTTATCTGCATAACTCTTCTGCCGACTTTGCGCCGTGAGCACTCTTTTGTGCAACAGCTTCATTAATTCCTCTGTCTCTCGGGTCTCCTCAGGACCTAGACAACGATACTGCCTGCTGTCATTCCAACACAAGGGCGACTGACCCTTCCTACCATACAATGCTTCGAATGGAGCCATACCAATGCTAGCTTGATAGCTGTTGTTGTAAGCAAACTCCACGAATGGCAATATTTCCTCCCAGTTTCCTGGCGTGTCTAG
>QANU01062952.1:62099-83360 GCA_003254905.1 Nissolia schottii
GTATATACAGTAAGTAAAATATACATCTCATATACATGAACTGAAGTACTGAATACATAAGTCAGAATACATCACATCAAAATACAAGGACTACTGGAATGCTACTCAGTATGTCCTTGGCAAAAATGCTAAACAGCTATCCCTCTCTAAGCTCATCCAATCATAGCCGCTCATGGCTCATCTGGCGGCTCATCTGCATCCTCAAAATAAGACTCATCTTCTGTACCTGAAGTCATAAAACAGTGGGAATGAGAACGGTAGGTTCTCAGTGAAAATAACTTTAGTTCCTGAGTCTCGTACCAGATTATGTCGGACTTCAGGCCGCTCAGAGATCTCTAAGTGAACATACACACTAAAGTCCCTACCATTTATTATATGGCCTATCTGAACGGCTTTATCTGCATTATTGTGTGATATGGGAACTACTCTTGCTTACTACGTTCTCGTGCTGATTAACATTTCGTGTAAACCGTCTCGAGCGTGCTCTTGACGGTACGGCATAACAGCAGACTATATATTCAAGTAATCAAACTGTATAACAGAATATATTCAGAGTACATTTAGCATAACAGAATCATCGGAATATGCATCACATGGTCATCCAACGTAGACATAACAGAATCAGCAAAATATGTGTAGCAGAGTCATCAGCATAAACAGGACAGAAACAAACGTGCCTAACAGAATGTACATGTGCATAACAGAATATAACAGCATAACTTTCCATTGGAATCTGTGTTATTCCCACCATAGTAATGTCCTCTGTTGACACTAGTATGACGGAATAACCTCGCACCCTCAGGGTATGTCGACACTGTCTAGACCTTCCTGCGGTGGGCTTCCACCTGCCGTGTGCCCCCTTGGGACCCCTCGACAGTGGGCGGATATTGTACCCCCACCTAAGCTTGCCCCCTTTCGACAATGCATAGGTGTGGTAACCGCACACCTCCAGGTATGCCATCTCGACTCCACCTGTGACGGGCTTCCACATTCAGGATGCCTTGACCTCCTAAAGTGGGATCATAATGTGGCTCACGTGATCACGGCCTGTTCAGCATGTGGCATATAGCCTTTATCAGCATGGGGCATTTGCCCTTGTTCAGCATTGGGTATTGGCCCTTTTTCAGCATTTCAGCATTTTGGTACCTGGAGCATGGCATACTTGTTCCCTATGGTTCATTTCAACATCCTTACTTATCTCAGAGTTAATTCTAGTGTCTTTAGACTAGGTGTACCATGAATGCATGAAAGGCTACAATTATCATCACAGATTACATGTAATATGCATGTTCAATACATTTCTTTCACATACAGCATATACATTCATACAATTCAGCTATCAATCACAGATACAGCATCAAATACTAGTCTATTAACCTCAAGAGGGTGCCATAAGCTTTCTCTAATCTCAATCTGCTCAGCGAAAACTGATGTTCGCTCAGCGGTTTGAGCCTTTGCGCCCAGCGATAAAGGTTGTATCGCTCAGCGGTACTCACCTCATCGCTCAGTGGCTGCAACTTTCCTTAATTTTCTTCCACCGCCTTACACCAAAAATATCTTTTTAACTTTCCACGTGGGCTTCAGCCCGCTCAGCGGCGCCTAAGACTCCGCTCAGCGGCCCCTGTGCGAAAGCTGAAAACCGAATTCCTCTTCTCTTCCATTTTCTTCCCTTGGCTTCCCATGGCACCTGCTTGAGTTTCACACATAATTCCAACACAATAATCCTATCTAATCCAGGTCACAAGACCCTTCAGAATTGTCTTCCTAAGCCTAGCCAAATTACTAACATACATAAGCATATATTCAAGCATAATCATAAACATACACATAGCATCACATAACAACCATTCACCATCAAAGAGGTGAGGAACTAGAGTTACCCACTTCCTCAAGAGCTTGTTAATGCTAGAGAAAAGATGAAATCAAGCCTTGCTTGCTTGCTTGATGATTCCTTGACCTAAAATGAAAACCTTGACATAATTAGGAAAATCTAGGTTATGGAAGTTTGGCTTTGTACCAAGTGATGAAAACTCACCAACTACTCTTGCTTGTCTTCTTTATGTGCTTAGGAGTGAATTATGATGATGGAAAAGATGAACTTGAGGCTTGGTTGGTTGCTTGAACTTTTCTTTGTCAAGAAAAGAGAAAACCTAGGTTATGGAAGATTAGGGTTATGGAACTTGATGTTCTTGCTTCCAAATGGAGAGAAACTCTTAACCTTGATGCTAGCTTGCCTTCTTGATAGATTTGAGAATGGATTAAAGTGATGAAAGCAAAGGATGATGATTGAATCTTGGTGGATTTGAAGCTTTGAGGTCTTGGAACCTTAGGAGAAACAAATGAAAGAACTTTGATGAATATGTGTATGTAGGTTTCGGGTTTGGGGGCTGCATGAGGGCTGGCCGTGGGTTTCTAATCCCTTGGCCATAATTATTTTCCAATTTTACCCTTAGTGTATTTTAGGTCATATTCGCTCATTAGCTATTTATGTACGGAAGTCCTAAAAATATTCCGGACATACCGTTGTGACCTATTAATTATCCTTGTTAATATTTAAATCTTAGTTGACATATTCTTGCATTTAATTTCATACTAATATATTTTACAGACTCCTTTGAGTCGTGATTAAAGTACAATGAAACCCTAATTTCGATCCAAACGTCACCGGACGCCACGAGATCGTCAAAGGATTATTTTTAACTAATATTCCAGAGATAAAATTAATATTTGAATTTTATTTTATTTTTATCTCACCTTTTCCTTCTTATTATATTTTTAATTCTTTTCTAGATAGCATTTTAACTGAAGGGAAAAAGTCGGGTTGTTACAATCGTTCCCTCCAAAAGACTGACTTGACGATATGATTTTTCCGCTAAGTCTTGGACTCTGTCGCAATACTCATCCTAGGTAGGACCATCATCGTGATGCGACCCTAGTCATTTTTAGATGATTTATCATTTTTGCGACAGTCTTGCATTGGTCCCCGAACTATAGCATTAACAACTTCATTAATTAGTGACCTCTAAGTCTCCTTGAATTCTTTCATCGCTTGATTCTTGTCGCGACTAGTATTCCCTCGTGACCAATTTCTTAATAACCTTTGGCAAATTTTCTGAAACCAATTAACTATTGTTGCTACAAGTCTTCTGTCGCGACCCATTCTTTAGTGAGTCTTGACAATTTTTCAATCGCCAATTGCTACTAACCTCCCTGTCGCAATCTCATTACCATTTCGCGTCGCCAGTACTTTTTCGTCGCAAACTCTTGGTAATATTCGCTTCTAACTATACCTCGAATTTTGGCGACCTAACACAAAGGGTTTTGATATTGACAAGGATAAACTTGTATGTCTGGTCCCTGAGTACTCACTGGGGATATATATATCCCGGAGGAGTATATCCTTGAGGTAATCCATATGGAGGAACGAAACCGACTCATTAGCCATGTTGCTAGTAGTTGGGGGCAATGGCATATTTCTTTCCTCTCGTGTTTGCCCTACTTGTGTCAACACAAGATCTGTTAACACAGGCAAAGAACGGTGGATAGAGTTAATCTCACCTTCACTTCATAAACGCATATAACAAAGATAAACACGAGTTTATTTTTCAAACCAAATTCTCACATATAATGTCTCACTGGGCGTGCCAATTTGTTTTAAGTGGATTTTAGTCTAGAATAATTTATGGACCATTTACCACATGAAACAAATAAAGTAAGGATAAAAAGGGATTTTATAGACCCTTTCAGTGAGAATGCGAATTTGAAAAGAGGAAATTATGAATAAACCATTTGATACATAATGAGATACGTACAATAACCAAGAACAAGTTGATAAACGGTCAAGAAAATGAAAAGAAGAAAAATTACAAGGAAATGTGCTAATCCAAAGTAATTGAAAGACACAAAACAAAGAAAAAGGGAATTACTTGCTCCTTCTTCCATACTCGATTTATCTTGAGATGTATATGAGTGTGTGAGAGTTCACCAAGTTTCTTCCCCTTTATTCTACTCTAGGTGTCCTTATTTATATAGCCTTCATTGACCCCCTGCTTGCTTGCCACATGTCCCTCTGAGCGATTGCAATTTGATCTCTAGAACTCCACTTTTTCCATTTTCCTTGTTTTTCACAAAATGGGCGGTTACTGCCCTTCTAAAGTTGTGCACATTTTTTGTAACCGCTGCACGTTGCTGGTAGACGCGCCCCTATGTAGATAATCTCCAATTTAAATTTGAATTCTTTTTGACTCATCATGCCTCGACAGCTTCTAAAGGGAGGAACCCTATGTTTAACATATAAAATTCATTCAAGGTTTGGATATGGTTGCCTATGGTCATCAATCCGGGTCGATTCGTTGATTTATTTATTACTCCCACTTAACTCTTCACTGTCGTCCATTAACTGCCATTAAGGAAATCTTCTCAAGAGAGATCCCTATGTACACTTGCTTATTTGGTCGATTCTATCCTCCTTCGCCTTTCATGGTCGACTAAAATTCTCGATCGTATGTTTCTCAATAAAGCTTTTCTTTAATTGTATCCACAAAGCTTTCTTTCGACCTTCTCATTATTCTTGGATCTTCTTTCAGTGATTTTACTTAAATGCCATTGCCATATATTTTTACCATAACAGAAACCTTAACTTGTTTAATAATTAGATTAGACCTTACTAAGTCTTAAATCAACCTAAAAATACTGATAAACCACCAGACGTATTTCTACCCCCTAAGTCGAAAGAATAATAAAACTCAAAAGGCCCATTTAGATCCAACACTAGCTTTTGACTTGAAATTTGACCGCTTTCTTTGGTTCTCTCACTCTTCACACAATAGCCAGACAAAAAAAACTATAAAAATTAACTACGCCTCCTCTAATTTTTTCTTTGTTTTTTTTTTTTTCCGTTGAATTCTTATGGCTGGAGAATCGCCACCATCCCCAACATCGCAAACCCTTCCTCCGCCACCTACTGTACTATCTCTCTCTATGATTCTATTTATCACTTTATCTATTGACCTAGTGCGATTTGATTAATTTTCATTTCGATTTTGATGGGTGCAACGGAACAGTTACAGTACCTGGAGGTGAATTGCAGAAGCTCCGGCGAGACACGGCGGTTTGCGGCGGGAACCGATGCGGGGTTCGCGGTGGGGCTGATAAATCGGAAGCTGAGGAAGGAAGGAGTTCCGCTTGCGTCGCATATAGAGGCGGCTAAAGATGGGGAGGAACCAATCGCTTTTGGTCCCAATTCGATTCTGGCCCATTTCGGTGACGGTTGGAAGCTGCAGACCGTTACCCAGACAGATCTCTCTTCTCCAGGCAAGTTAAACAAATCACGCAGAATTGGATCGATTACACAATTTACTGGAAAAAAAGAAAAAATTAATAACGGTAGAGAAGAACCAATCGTTTTTTTTTCTTTTACTGTTGTACTTTGAAAAAATAGTTAGTTTCTTCGAGGGGCATGTGATATAATTTTATATTATTTTAAAAGTTGTCGAATTGAAAAAAGCTTAACTAATAATATCATTTTGAGATTTGATTTTAAAAAATGAAAATTAAGAAAATTATATGATTAAAAATGAATTAAAGTGTTATTATAAATAATTTTACGATTATTGACAATTTTTATGTTGATAAAGTGTTAAATTACATTTTTTTTTAACTGAAGGTACAAAGAATGATTGCTTTTGTATGTAAATGTTATGCACTTTAACGAGTTTGTCTTAGAAGTAGAAGAGAGTGAAAGAGAAGGCTAACAAGGTTTTAGCTCTATTTACGAATTTTACTTCTTGTTCCCTAACTTGGAATTTTTCAATTAGATTTTAATATAATTTATTATCTTATTTCCATTAAGATGTGTGAAACTTAAAGATAACCTTGTGATATTATTGAAAAATGTTTCAATCGTTTCTCGCAGAAGAAATCATTGATGGAGATGATCGACGGACGGCAATGCTGACACCGGTACTAGTAAGTTTATTTTCACATTAAAGTAAAAAACTTCTACTTTCTAATTCTTGTCCATTGTTTATTATTATTATTATTATTATTATTATTATTATTATTATTATTATNCTTCCTCTAAAATATTCATTACCCATTTCCTCTTTTTATTAGGGCATTTTATCACTATATGTCCTATCTCTCTACAGTTAAAGCACTTACATGCAGTAAGTTTCTTGTTGTAACTTAGTTTTTTCCCTTTACTAAAGTACTTTCTTGGTTAATACTTTCTATAAAATTTCTTTTTCGGATACTTCTTAAATTTAAACTTTATTGGCCTCTTATTTATGTACTTTTCCTAATTGTATGACATCCCCATTTATGAGGTGTTTCTAATTCTCCGCATTTTAGTGTTAATTTGTTGGCCTTATAATATTTTTTTATCTCTCCATGCTTCTTTACATTTATCAGATAAATATTCTCTTAAATAATCTTCTCTTCTTCCCATAGTAGCTATATAGGGCATTAATGCCATATTATTATGGAATGCTCCGTTTTATTCTAGGATGATTGTTTCAGATATTAGTTTAGATAACTTTCTATAATAAAGGTTCATATAGAACCTTTGTTCTTTGTAAGTTACTAGTCTTGCTTCATAATAATATTTTTATATTCAGAAGATATCCATTAATATCTAGAGTCTAATGAGCATATTTCTATTTGATACATTCTTGTTAGTGCTCTACTTATATTTATTTTTTCATTTGCTCCTACACTTCTTCCTACGAACTCGTTTCTTAATACTTGCTCATATTGTCTTATTACTATTGCTAAATATTCTTTTCTAGTATTATGTGGAGTATTTGCCGTTCTTACTTGTTTTGTAAATTCTTCATGATAAACTGCACACGATGTGTGGTATCCAACACATTGCATAAATAAGAGCATGAAGAAAGAAACGAAGGAGCAGCCTAGCTGAATATGCTTCTGTATATTAAGAGAGTAAAAATGAGTTACAAAGATAACTACACTATGGCTGGTAGTACATATATATACACATCAATACAGGTTGCTTGATGAGCAAGCCAACCAAAATAGCTAGTGATAACAGAATCCACCTGTCATAACTAACACTAACAAATATAACTAACTCTTCTAACTAATGCATCAGTTTCAGTGGCTTGCAGTATAAGCAATCACTTGCATAAATACTATAACACCCCCCCGCAAGCTGGATTGGGAGAATGTATTGAAAACAGTCCCAGCTTGACAACCAAGGAGTTAACGGGACCAGGGGCCATTGGTTTTGTAAGAACATCTGCAACTTGATGTTTGGTGGAGATATGTTGGATATTAATGAGACCTGAATGGAGCTTGTCTCTAATCAAATGACAGTCAATTTCAATATGCTTCGTTCTCTCATGCATGACTGGATTTGAGGCTAAATGAATAGCTGATAGGTTGTCACAGTGAATCATAATTGGCTGCTGAAGGGGAAAGCCGAAATCATTCATTAAGTAGGATAGCCATTGAGCTTCACAAGTGGCTTGGCTGAGAGCTCTGCATTCAGCTTCTGAAGATGACTTGGATACAATAGTCTGCTTTTTTACTTTTCCATGAAATTAATGATTAGCCAAGATAGAAACAAAACCCTGATACTGACTTGCGCGTGTCTAAACATGGAGCCCAGTCTGAATCCGAATAGCCTGTGATTACTAAGTCAGACTTGGCATTAAAGAATATCCTAGCAGTAGGAGAGTTCTTCAAGTACCTCACAACTCTGTGAGCTGCCTGCATGTGATCATCAGTAGCATAGTCCAGGAATTGGCTCAACTTCCCTAAAGCAAAGGAGATATCTGATCTTGTGTTGGTGAGATAGAGAAGCCTACCAACCAATCTTCTGTAAGCTGAATCATCTGAGAGAGGAGACCCAGATTGTTTACTCAGCTTATTATGAGAATCCATGGGAGTTGCAGCAGGCTTGCAGCCTAATAAACCACAGTCATTAAGTAACTCGAGAGCATAATTTCGCTGGTAAAGGTGTATACCTGAGGCTGATCTGGCAACCTCCATTCCTAGAAAATATTTCAGCTGGCCAATGTCTTTTATTTTGAACAAGTCATCTAACAGTTTCTTTATCAAATTGATCTCCTCAATGTCATTGCAAGCCAAGATTAAATCATCCATACACACAAGAATTGCTGTGAATCCACTAGCAGAACTCTTTGTGAAGAGAGAGTAATCAGCCTTGGATTGAACAAATTGTTTGCAATAAAACTGAGGTTAGCTTTGCATTCCACTGCCGGCTAGCTTGCTTAAGACCATACAAGGACTTCTGCAGCTTACAGACTAGACCTGGTTTGGACACAGTCAGCCCTTGAGGGATTTTCATATACACCTCTTCAACCAAATCTCCATGCAAGAAAGCTGTGTTCACATCCAGCTGTTGCAAATGCAAATTATTTGCTGCAATGATAGCCAACAGTAACCTTATAGTAGTCATTTTGATAACAGGGCTGAAGGTTTCAGCATAGTCAATGCCATAGGTTTGATTGAATCCTTTTGCAACCAGCCTTGCTTTGTACCTCTCAACACTCCCATCCGAGTTGAGTTTGACTTTGAATACCCACTTACTTCCAATAGCTTTCTTTTGTGGAGGTAATTCAGTTAATGACCAAGTTCCATTTATTTCCAAAGCCAATAGTTCAGCATTGATTGCCTTTTGCCAACACTCATGAGCCACGGCTTCTTTGTAGGTTTTGGGTTCAGAGATGGAGGATAAGGCTAATGCATAGTGTTTATGAGATGCAGACAAGGAATTGTAGGAGAGATAGTTTGAGATAGGGTACCTGATTTGATGATTGGTGTAGGTAGCTTTTGAAGTTGACAAGGCACAGTGGTAGTCTTATAGATAACTTGGTGGCCTCTTTATCCTTTCTGATTTCCTTTTCTCTGGTGGTGCTTGTGTCTGTTGAATGATCTGCATCTCAGGCACATGTGTTGAATGCTCAGTTGTTATGCTAGATTCAGTGTGAAGGGGAGATTGGTGAATGCTAGAGGAGCAATTTGGAGAAGGCAGGGTTGGTGAGGGCAGGGTTGGTGAAGGCAGATGTGGTGAGGACAGGTCTGGGGGGGACAGGGTTGGTGATGTGTGCTGCTGATTAGGCTGTAGATCTTGAAAAGGATCCAGGTCATATGTGTGGTGGGAAGAAATTGGTGCAGAAGCAGGTGCTGGTGTGTCTGGTATATGGTTGGTAAGGTGTGGGAAAAGGTGCTCATAAAACTTGACATTCCTTGAAATAAATACTTCTTTGTTCGTGAGGTCAAACAGCAAATAACCTTTGGTTCCAGTCTTGTATCCCAGAAACATACATTTTCTTGCTCTAGGTTGCAGTTTGGTTCTGTGATTGGCAAGGGTAGTTGCATAGGCTAAGCAGCCAAATGCCTTGAGGTGACTTAAGTCTGGTTGTGAGTGGTGCAGGGCTGTATATGGTGTGGTGTTTTTAAGGAAGGAACTGGGTAATCTGTTGATGAGGTGAATGGCTTGAGCAATGGCAAAATGCCAAAAGCTATGTGGCATGTTGGACTGGAAAATTAGAGCCCGAGCAACCCCTAATATATGTTGATGCTTTCTCTCCACTATCCCATTCTGCTGTGGAGTTTCCACACATGTTGTATGATGCATAATCCCTTTTGAGTTATAGAAGGAAGATAACTTGAACTCATTGCCATTATCTGTTCTAATGCACTTGACCCTGGCTTCAAATTGTGTTTCTGCTAAGTTGACAAAGTTCTGAATTAAACCAGCAGCCTCAGACTTCAATTTCATAAAATATGCCCAGGTAAATCTTGTGTGATCATCAACTATGGTAAAAAAATATTTGAAACCAAAAACTAGATGGAACTAATATAGGACCCCATATGTCAATGTGCAATAAGGCAAAAGCAGCATCAGTGGAAGAATGACTAGTAGGAAAAGGTAATTTCTTTTGTTTTGCAAAATGGCAGGCATCACAGGGGATGTTGATGTCCTTATTACATTGTAGAAATGGAAATACAGCATGCAAACTATCTAATTTCTTATAGGAGGGATGTCCTAATCTGATGTGCCATAGCTGAGAATTGCTCAGAGCAATGTTGTTGATGCTGTGCAGTGTAGGAGCTCCTGCTGCATCTGACTCCAGGTAGTAGAGACCTTGCCTTGAACTAGCTACACCAATCATCTTCATAGATGGCATGGCCTGTATCTCACATTGATTTTTAGTAAAAGACAATTGACAGGGCAGATGTGTTGTCAATTTAGATACAGAGATCAGATTAAAAGTAAAATGAGGAATATATAAGACATTTGTGAGGAAAAGGTATTTAGAAAAGAAAACATTCCCCGCAATGTTGGTTGAGACCTGACTTCCATCAGGGAGTTTTAGTAACACTGGTTTAATTTTTCTAAATGTATGAAATGAATGTAATGAGTGGGTGATGTGATCAGTGGCACCTGTATCAAGGATCCAAGTGGTGGGGTTAGAATGGTGAGATGCATAAGCAGGAAAGTTACCTGAAGGAGGGTGCTGTTGTGGTTCATGGATTGTAACCTGATTGGTAACATGGGATTATGGCTCACTGTGTTGGATTAAGGCAAGCAAGGCCTTATATTGATCAGAGGTAAAATGAAAATTGGTGTTGTCACAGGTCTCTTTCTGAGACTCAATGCTGCAGGTTTCATCAGAATCTAACTCATCTGTAGCAAAGGTGACATTGTTGGCAGTCTTTACTTTGTGCTTCCTTTGCATATGATTCCGACACCCACTTTTCTTGAAGCAATCTTGCTCCAAATGGCCAGTGCCTCCACAGTTGTTACAATGCTTAGAGTAGTAAGATGGACTTCGGCCTCTTGGTGGAGGTTTAGAGTTCTGAAACTTGGTTCTGCCCCTGGGGTCTGCGAGTGGTCTGGAGCCAGAAGTCACAGTGGCTGCCAATGGTCTTGGATCTTCATAATCCATGTTGAATTGTCTCTCTTGTTGAAGTAACAAAGAGAGAACCTTATTGATGTCTGGAACAGGTTCCATAAGCATAATCTGGGACCTTACATTGCTGAAGTTTTCATTTAAACCTCTAAGAAACCGGATCACATAGTCATGGTTGCGGTATTCCCTAATTATTCCAAGACCACAGGTACATTGAACAGGACAATAACAGGTGGGAATGGGTCTAAAGTTCTCCAACTCATCCCAAAATGATTTCAACTGAGAGTAATAAGAGGTAATGGGAGACTCACCTTGATGAAGGGAAAAGATTAATTCTTGCAACTCAGCAATGCGGTAAAGATCACCTTGATGATATCTACGCTTTAAGTCCTTCCACAGATTAGCAGCACTCTCAGTCCACATAATGCTAGCCATGATTTCAGGGGACAATGAATTTGTGATCCATCCAAGCACAAAGGCATTGTAGCGATCCCAAGCCAGGAAAATAGGATCATCCTCATCAGGTTGGATAATGCGGCCATCAACAAAATGAAATTTGTTCTTTCCTTTGAGAGCCAGGCGCATAGAACGTGCCCATTGGTGATAGTTTCTTTCAGTTAGAACTTGAGAGACAAGGGAAACCCCTGGGTTCTCACTAGGGTGCAAATAGTATGGTGACAAAGGATCACGCAAGGGATCAGAGAAAGTGTTAATGTTAGCCATAACCAGAAAACTTGGAGCAGGAAATAGATGCCAAGAGTAGGTAGAATACAGTTGTAGCAGCGAAATCAACAGAAACAGTGGGAGAAATTCAAAGATCAAGAGCAATTGGTATAACCACCAATTTTGAATCGAAGAAAGGATCACAAACATAACCAGCAGAAGAATGCAACAAAACTCGTCACAACAAACGAAATTCAGATGAACAACAGAACCTGAATCAGGTGACGAATTGAACTGCTCCAATTGGAAGTTCTTGAATCGAAGGCAAAGCAAACTTGCACGTCAAGAAACCAAGGAAGATGCAGGTATGTGAGTGAAAAACCGAGAGGATCGATGGAGACTTAAACTGATACCATGATAAACTGCACAAGATGTGTGGTATGCAGCACAGTGCAGAAACAAGAGCATGAAGAAAGAAACGAAGGAGCGGCCATAGCTGAATATGATTCTGTATATTAAGAGAGTAAAAATTGAATTACAAAGATGACTACACTATGGCTGGTAGCACATATATATACACATCAATACAGGTTGCTTGATGAGCAAGCCAAGCAAAATAGCTAGTGATAATAGATTCCACCTGTCATAACTAACACTAACAACTATAACTAACTCTTCTAACTAATGCATCAGTTTCGGTGGCTTGCAGCATAAGCAATTCACTTGCATAAATACAATAACAGCCAGAGCACCTGCTAGAAACAGGTGAAGCCATCAAAAAAATTGTGATTATGGAATTGATTATGTTGATTTGAGAAGTACCAAGTGTTGATGGAGCTGAGAATTTAATTATTGCTTATGATGATGTTTTGGAAAATAAGAAAAAAACACAAACAGCCAATGGTAGACGATGGCTCCACTACTTTCATCCAGGCAGAAATTGAGCTGCCAGGGCACCTGCTAGAAACAAATGAACTACTTTGAAACAGGTGAAACCATAAAAAAAATTGTGATTATGGAATTGATTACCAAGCGTTGATGGGGCTAAGAATTTAGTTATTGCTTATGATGATGTTGATTCATAGGATTGAAATCCCCACTTACCTTTGATTATGATTACTTGTGATTGTTATTTCTGTATTGTTTAAATTTTGGAAATCTTTGGGCATTTTATGGAAAATAAGTGCTTAAGGAACTTATGCATTTAATTGCTCATACTTTAAATGTTGTTTTGCATAGAAACAGACCTGGGCATTAGGGATTGAACAATAATTTAAGGAAGCATGAATGATAATGTTCATTTTGGTATTTGAAAGTGTAAACTCAAGTTATATTGGTCTTTCAAAAATTTGACTTTTTAATTCTTGAAATCGTAAGTTGTAGGTCAAATTAGTCACTCATTTAATTATCATTACTATATTGTCACATTTTCATTGATTTATAACATTAAAAGGGACAATAACAACAATTGATACTGCAAATGAGTTGTAGCTGCACTTGAAACTACAAAATGAGATCGTTAGAGTAGTTATAGTGGTAAATGAAGCTGCAGTAGCAACTATGATTTGTAGCTCCAATTGTTGTCACAGTCAAATTTTTAGCTTTTAGTATTGTCATACAACTTCTGCTATTAACACATTATCATTTTATGGGAAAAATTAGTGAAAACTAGGGGTGTCAAAACAGGCGGGCCCGGCCCATTAAGGCCCGTGGGCCTAAACGGACCGGGTAAAAAATACGCATATTTTTCAAGTCCGGCTCGTTTATGGTTGGTCTGCGGGCCTAAACGGGCCGCCCGCCAGTCCGTTTATTTTTTTAAAAAAATTAAAAAATTCAAAAAATTCAAAAAAATTTCAAAAAAATTTATTTAAATTTTTTTTACCCAACGGGCCGGGCCTAAACAGGCCGGTCCAATTTTTTTCAAATTTTTGCAGGCCTATTTTTTGCATGTAAAGTCCATCCATTTAACGGGGTAAACGGGCTGGGCCCATTTTGACAACCCTAGTGAAAACTATGACAATAAAATAATGATAATAAATTGAGGGGCTAATTTGACATGCAATTTACAATTTTAAGGATTAAAAAGTTAGATTTTGAATTTCAAGGATCAAAGTGACACAAGCTTACACTTTTAGGGACTAGGACTAAAATGAACATTCCTCAATTAGTGATTATTGCCCCCAAATTCTACTTCAAGCTTTATAGCTCGCAATTACAACATAATAAAGTTTTGACGTCAAGTTGAGCTTTTTCTATACGATTTATGGTTGTTACGCTGATTCAGTACTTCAAGCATAAAACGAGTTGTAGACTTCAAAAATTTACACATCCGATATGGTTGGAAAGATAAAAGAAAGATCTAATACTTTGATAAAACCTCAAGAGCTAAACTGAATGTCTACCTAATTAAAAAGTACCCCTGGAAGTTGGAACAACAATGCTGGAATTACAGTTTGAAGATGCTGCAAAGATTGGGACGTCATTTCTTCATCTAAAGTTCACGAGGCAAACTCTAAGCCTATTTCATGTAGAATTGAAATATCTATAACTTTCATGAAGAAAATTTTGACAAATTTGGCTCACAAGTCACTGTAACAAGGCATTCTTCGTTGTAGCAAAGGGTTCTTTGACTTATCTACATTGAAACAACACTGAGTCAACGTTATTGTTGTGTTGTTTGCTGCAGCGAAGAATGCTCATTGCAGCAAAGAACGCTCGTTGCAGCAGAAAATGCTCGCTACATCGAACAAGAACAATAAATTTTATGCTGTAAATAGAGTTCAATCTCTTCACTTATTCCTTGCACCAAAACCGAGTTCCAGTCCATGTCTAGCTCAGTTTTCCCTCTTTGAAACCAAGTTCCCTTTTCTTGTCGTTTTTCCTAATTTTTTCTATTTTATTTGTATTTTTTCATTAATATTTTTTTATAATTAGGTGATTAATCCCCTGATTAAGCTATAGTTAGCAGAATGGTTATCACCCGCTTAGTTTCTAGATTGGCAGAGTGGATTTCACCTGCCTAGGGTATAATTTAGAGGATTGAATTACCCCCGCTTAGTTTACATTATTTCTTTGTAATTTCTTTTACCTTGTGTAAGGTTTTTAAGTATTGATGTTTGTTAAGGTGATATGATTTATTTATGTTTTCATATGATTCTAATTCCTCACATTTACTCCTAGTTGTGTTATAATTGGTGATTATTAGTATGAATGTTGAGAAAAGATAAAAAAAATGGGTCCTTATTTTCTAAAATCAATAATTTTGCAAAGCATAAGGAGAATTACCTAAAAGTAAACAACCTGGTGAGCATTGCGTACGGCTCGAGCGTATGCAGCAGCTAGGGGTGTTTCAATGCACACTTAGATAATTCTCTGAGCGGCCTGGAGAGTAATCGAGGAATACAAAGCCACGTTAGAATATTACCCACTGAAGACCTATCGTTCTCACCCCCCACTCATTTATGGCTCCAGGAACTTATGACGACTCGTACTATGCCGATGCCGCTAAACCAGCTGAAGACCCCTGAAGGGATATCAGGAGGAGTGAGTAGTGTCTGGAACAAATGAACTGTTAGCATCTATGTATTATAATATTGATACTATTCCACTGCTTCCTATGTGTGCATATGATGGACCCGTTGGACTTGTAATATGTAATGTATGCACAATCGCGAACCTAGTAGTTTTATCGTTTGAAAGATAAATATATATTCCTTCGCACGCACACCTCCTATGTTATGAAATGTATGTATGGATGTCGAGAAAAAAATGGGTCCTTATTTTCTAAAACCAATAATTTCGAAAAGCATAAGGAAAATCACCAGAGAGTAAACTGAAACACCCTAGCTAGTCGGCCTATGCTTAAGCCATAGACTTCCCGGCTAGGTGGTGCTCTTCTGGTGCTGCGAATCATTATGATTCTATATCCTGGTTTAGAACT
This sequence comes from Nissolia schottii, assembly GCA_003254905.1. NCBI lineage: Eukaryota > Viridiplantae > Streptophyta > Magnoliopsida > Fabales > Fabaceae > Nissolia > Nissolia schottii. The sequence continues at coordinate 77,607 of QANU01062952.1, forward strand.
AGGGTTTACAAAATAACAGGCCAATTTAAAACTTCCTTGGATCGTACTATGAAAATATCGAGCCATACGCATCATACATCGCATAAGTATATCATGAAAGAAAGTAAAGGAAACACGAGTACATACCTGGCGTACGGCGAGTACCCGAAGAAAATACACATATGGCCCACAAATAGCACACACATAATTATACATTGATATCATAATAGGCATCCTTGTCCTACCACGGACATACATTTCCAGCATCACTCTATATACAATGGTACATATATACAATACTACAAGTGAACTAAACCTACGCACATGGATGAGTACTACTCATTACGTGCACGACACTCTTACGGCTGCAACTCTGGCTGGGTCCTGATACCCTACTCATCAGAATCCTCCTCTCGCTAGGTGGGATCCACCTCATCCTCGCTGGAGATATCCGTCACGGTGGTGAACTCGCGGGGCACGAACTTGCGTGGTCGCACTGGGAGCCCGCTCTTGTGAGCGGTAGTGTGCATGCCTCGGCCTCGAACCGGGGGTGTAGCTGGCTCTGGGTCTGTCTCTGGCTCGGGTACCGGCTGTGGCCCTGGCCTTGGCGGCGGAGGATCATCCTCTCTGTCAACGTGGATCGGGTCGCGGGTGCTGCTACCTGGACGCTCGTCGATCCAAATAGGGCGCATGGGCGACAACCTTGGCCCTCGAAGCCTGCGACGTACCTGCTCCGGGCTTTCTCCCAAAAAGTTCGCGGGGGCGAACGTGCTGGTCTCCAGTAAGGTGTAGGTGCGGTAATTGCGCTGTCGTGAGCGCGTGAATAACCAAACGTCCTTGGGAGGCAGCGACGACATGCCTGTCAACTAGAGTCATACACGAGTGGGGATAAGAACGACTTCGTTCTTAGTGGGGAAACTCAACGTGGATGCTACAGTTCAATTACTCGGGCATTCTCCAGCCACTCAGGAAAACCTTTACGTTTCATGCAATGCTAAACCCTATTAGTTATTATCTTGTACCTATGTCCTGAGCAGCTTTATCTATGTTACTAGGTGATTGGTCCTCTAATCTTGTTATTACCTGGGCTTCGTGCTTATTAACCGTACGTTACTACTAGAGATATACTATTCGTCTTGGGTCGTCCCCTTGACGATATACAATGCATGAACAGTTATATATAATGCTTAAACAGATATACATACATATTTATCATCATACCATCAATCATCAATTCATACATTCAATTTCATAGTGCATGAGGGAATCTGCGGATCTCTTACGCGCTCTGTAGCTGCGTCCTCCTCAGTCCTTACACCTTTGTACCTGTGGCCTCGGATTACAACCTCTCTTGCCACTATTGCATCGACCCGGCGGCGCTCTTTAACGGTATGGTAGCTAACCATGCAAGGCTCATAGGAGGTAAACATCGAATATAATTAGTGCAACCACCCCCTCTGGAATGGTGAGCGATCAAACCTATGAGTGATCAGGTGTGGACGCATTTTGACCGGCCCTATGGCTCGATCCGTTTCTCTTATCTTTCTTAGTGGGGCCTCTTGGTTATCATTTCATTTACACAGACCTATGCCTGTTTTACATATCTGGCCCTATGCCCATCTCTCATCGTGGTCAGGTCTCTTTACCTGCGTTGCTCATAACCAATCCATCTTGCTGAATTGGCAAGGGGCGCGTCTATAAGACATTGCCAAGAGAATAGGGATTTCCTAACTATATAACTAGACTCCTTACTATAGTCTACCGCGCCAATTGGGGTCGGGACTCCCTAACTCTTCTTGGTTTCCTAGGGTTCAACTATGATCTTCATTAGATTTTAAAGTGAACTTCTAATTATCTAAGGTCGTCCTAAGTCTTATGACGGCCTTTCCTCATGATGCATGCTTTCAAATACCAACATAGACATACCCGGACTCATTGGACTCCTTGGAATCACTAAAATCTCAAGTCCTTCAGGATTCATTCGAATGTCTAGGGTTTCATTCGATTGAATTCCTGCGAGTTCTTTCATTCGATTGAAATTGGGATTCAATCGATTGAAAACCTTCCGAGTTCTTTCATTCGAATGAACTTAGGATTCAATCGATTGAAAGCTCAAAATTTGCTTTCATCCGATTGAAAACTTCATTCAATCGATTGAAATCTGATTGAATAGGACCCCGAGGCTTCAGTTCTCATTTTTCTCCAGGGTTTACTATTCCTAGGGTTCCAATCAGTACAGTTATGCATTTCATTCATCAAAATTTCCCAAAACCCTTTTCACCCCACATTCTCCCAAAAATACTACTAGATATTTTTACAGTCCAATACACAAAATAACGCATATATAGTCAAAACTTAAACCACATAGACAGTGGGCTTTAGAGTTACCCACATCCGATGGAAATTCTAACTAGGTAGCTTCGATGCTCGAAATTTCCTGCTTGCTAAGCCGTGCTCTGGTAATTTTTCTGGGACTCCAGCAAGAAACCGAGATGTGTCGGGACGGGACTGGTATTTATGAAAGTGACTGAAAGCTACGTAAATTTTCTTTATGCAGCTTGGCTATTTATAGCCACTGAGGTTCCCCCCTTTTTCGCTTTTCTCTTTTCTTTTCTCTTTTTATTTCTTCCTTCTGTTTTCTTTATTTATTATTTATTTATTTATTTATTAATATGTAATATCTCCTGATGGAGATAGAAACCTCACCAGGACCAGTTCTGGTTTCGTTTGGTCACGTTTTGTCCGATTTATCCCCCCTCCGGCTGTCCTAAAAATATTGCGGACATACCGTTGTAATCCATAATTTTTTCCCTTTGACCAGGGAGTTGCTGTTTAGGGATTTCCGGCAGTCTTGCCCGGTCAAGAACCGCCACCGGTGATTTCCAGTCTCCCAAACCTTTCTCGTTCGAGTCGAAACTCGGCCGACGGTTCCGGAAAATTTATGAAGTCCTAAAACCTAGTCGCTAACCCTTCCCTCTTCTGAGGGTTTGGGGGTTTAATCTCCCACCTCGAAGTTTCTCCATGCCTCCCGGCCTTTTTGGTGGCGCATCCGACGAGCCTCGCGGACCGGACGAGTTCGGGATGTTACATAAACAACTCGACGAGCATTGCGTACGACTCGAGCGTATGCAGGCAGCTAGGGTGTTTCAAGCTTCCCTTTAAAATTGTTGAGAACAATGGGTTTAGGCATTTCTATAACACTAGTATACCACAGTTTAAAATCCTTAGCCATATAACAGTTGCTAGAGATTGCAAGCAATTGTTTGAATTTGAGAAAACTAAATTGAAGTCTATTTTGTCATTAAACCAACAAGGTGCTTCCCTAACAATCGACACATGGACTTCAATTCAAAATTTCAATTACATGTGTGTGACTAGTCATTACATTGATGAGGGATGGGTTTTTCATAAGAAAATCTTGAGTTTTGCATTGATATCTAATCATAAAGGTGACACCATAGGGTAAGCTTTAGAGAATTGCCTAAAAGATTAGGGTATTTCTAAGATTAGTTGTGTAACTTTTGATAATGCTACTACAAATACCTCAGCTTTAACTTATTTGTTGAGAGGTATGAGTCATTGAAATGACACTCCGATTCAAGGAGGGGAGTATATGCATATGAGGTGTGCTGATCACATCTTATATTTGATTGTTAGTGATGGATGAATATGAAGGAAATGGATGTCGACATTCGAAAAATTAGAGTTGCTTGTAAGTATGTAAGATCATCGCCATCTAGGTTGACATGTTTTCAGAAGTGTGTTGATGATGTCAATCTAGATAGTAATCAGAAGCTAGTTCTAGATGTGTCAACTAGGTGGAATTCGACTTATATGATGTTGAATGTCACTCAAAAGTTTTGAGAGGCTTTTAGACGTCTTGAGCATGTGGATAATTATTTTGTTACTGCTCTTGGTGGTAAGGGAGGAGCTCCTAATCATGATGATTGGAAGGGTTCAAACGTCTTTATTGAGTTTTTGCATATCTTTTATGATGCTACACTCTGTTTTTCTACTTCATTACATGTTAGTTCATGTCAATTCTTCCATAAACTATATGAAATTCAAACTACTTTGGGAGTTTGAATTTAATGTTACTAGTGGTTGTATTTCTTGATCCACGATACAAGTTAGATTATGTTGAATTTTGATTGGTTGCAATGTATGATCATGGTAATAAGAATGTCAAGTCCAAGGAAGTAATGGAAAAATTGAGAGACTTGATCTACAAGTTGTATGCTCAGTATGAGAGAACAAATCCAATACTTACTAATATGGGCGGTTCTATTGCATTTTCTGATGTTGGATTAAGGTCTAATGCTGGAAATATTGATGTTGACAGAACTAGAATGACCAAACTTATCCAAAGCCAAACAAAGGCAAGGTGAGACAAAAAAGAATGAGTTGGAGAGGTCCTTCGAAGATGAAGTTATCATTGTCGACAATGGTGAAGAATTTGATATTTTAAAATGGTAAAAGGGAAAGACAACCAAGTATCTTGTTTTATCTCACTTAGCTAGAGATGTTTTGGCTATTACGGTGTTTACTGTATCATCAAAGTCTGCTTTTAGCACTGGAGGTAGAGTAATTGATCCTTACCGTAGTGCGTTAGCTCCCGCCACAGTGGAGAGCTTGATTTGCATGCAAAATTGGCTTTGTCAACCTACAAAGATGGGTCGACAAGTAGCTGAAAAAGGTATAACATAGTTGTTTCTTAATTTTATTACTTTGTTTATTATATATATATATATATATATATATATATATATATNTTGATAAAATTTTATTTGCTCATCCATGAGGTAAATGTATTTATGTTTACCATTCTTATATTTGTACTTTTAAATGTATTATCTAAACACATACTAACAATTATTTATTCAAGTGCCATAGGCCTACAAACTCAGCCACAAAAGATCACTAAAGAAAATGTTGAAAAAGAACTCCTATGTTATGTAATTGTGCCTTTGTTACGTATTTGTACTTAAATTAGTTGAATAATATTTTTAAATTTGTCTTCTTTATGGATTATTATGAATTATAAATTATGCTTATGTTGTGTACTTATTGGAAGGAGAACCTCCTTATGTTGGCTTAATGTCTTTTGGATTATTTATTTCTTTATGCTTGAAATTGATAATTACATTGATATTACTTTTGATTTTGAATTGTTAAAATATAGTCTTTAAATTTTTTAAAAAAAAAACAGATTTTTTAATTTTAAAAATAAGTGCCTATTTTTTAAAAAGATCATAGTTTTTTTTAATTAAAAAACCTATTAAAAATGGATTTTTCTAAAAGAAAATATGGAATTTTTTTTAACAAATGGATTTAAAAAAAATAATAAGTCGGGTCACTCTAACCCGCCTAACCCAACCCGACTCAGGCTAGTGGCGCGTCTAGCGGGTACCCATCTCAAAAAAAAGGAATTCTACCCGACCCGAGCCATATTCGCCCCTACCAGATAACCCGTGAATCTCCAAACCCACGGTATCGTACAGAAAGGTCCAAATAACAAATGGAGAACAAATGAGCTGTAATTTAAAGCTTACAACACTGACATTATTTACCACAAGAAAACCAAACTAGAACCTGAACTACGAAACTTGGGATGCATTTCCTGTACAAATGTTACATATACAACGACCAGAGCAGCAATATTTTCTTCCTTCGATTGCTAGTAAGCTCCACGCATGCGCGATGTTTGGTCTAAGCATCACGACAGACGAGTATCGCATGCCGTATGCCTTGAGATTAAGCAAGACAGCTTGTGGA
>QANU01062981.1:0-17277 GCA_003254905.1 Nissolia schottii
TTCCCCCAGCCATCCCTAATATGTTATGCTTATCCCAAAAATTAAAATTCGAGTGAAATTCTCATAAGGAAAAAGGCTGGGATGTTACAAGAAAGGTCCTGACCATCTAGTCCTTAGTTTGCCAGGAAACAGTCTTAACCTGGAATTGAACAATAATACTTGTTGACCTTCTTCAAAATTCCTCTTTAGGATGTGGTTATCATGGTATTTCTTTGTTTTTCTTTGTACAACCTGTTGGACTCATATGCCTGCAGCCTAAGTTCCTCTAACTGATGCAATTGGAGTTTTCGCTTTTCACCTGCAAGTTTCTCATCAAAGTTTAAGAATTTCAAAGCCCAATGGGCTTTGTGCTCCAATTCAACTGGTAAGTGGCATGCTTTGCCATAAACTAGTTGGAATGGAGTTAACCCTATCGGTGCTTTGAGAGCAGTTCTATATGCCCATAAAGCATCATCCAGCTTAAGTGCCCAATCTTTTCTTGAGGTTGAAACAGGTTTTTTCCAAGATTCTTTTAATCTCTCTATTGAACACTTCAGCTTGGCCATTGGTTTGCGGGTGATAAGGTGATGCCACCTTATGTTTCACACCATAATGTTCTAATGCTTTGGCTAATTGTGAGTTTACGAAATGGGAACCTCCATCACTTATGATTACTCTTGGTGCGCCAAAACGGGTAAAAATGTTTTTCTTTAAGAATTTTATCACCGTTTTTCCATCAGCCTTCGGGGTTGCTATTATTTCAACCCATTTAGAAACATAATCAACGGCGACCAAGATGTATTCATTGTTTAGTGAGGATGGGAAAGGTCCCATGAAATCCATGCCCCAACAGTCAAATACTTCGATTTCAATTATATTTTGTAAAGGCATTTCATTCCTCTTGCTATTTCCAAGAGTTCTTTGGCAAGCATCACAATTTTTAACATAAAGATATGCATCTTTGAATAGAGTAGGCCAGAAAAAACCTGATTAAAGGACTTTGGCGGCAGTCTTCTCTCCATTATAATGGCCTCCGCACGGAGAATTATGGCAGTGCCACAAAATGCTCTTGGCTTCGTCCAAAGCCACACATCGCCTTAGTAAACCGTCAGGTCCTTGGTTAAATAGATAAGGGTCATCCCAGACGATATAGGTAGCATCCCTNTCCTTGCTTAAATAGATAAGGGTCATCCCAGACGAAATACGTAGCATCCCTAAGAAACTTCTTCTTCTGATGATAGTTCAAATCATCAGGGATTACTCCTACTGCCTTATAGTTGCCCATGTCAGCAAACCATGGCCTTTCCTTGATTTGAAACAGCTTCTCATCGGGGAATTCCTCTATAATTTCTCCTTCTTTGATGGTTACCTCCTGATGATCTAATCTGGAAAGGTGGTCTGCTATTAAATTTTCTTTTCCACTCTTGTCCTTGATCTCCAGATCAAATTCCTGCAATAAAAGGATTAGTTGAGGTTTACTATCAGGTTTTGTTAAGAGATATTTAATGCCTGCATGGTCTGTATAAACTATTACTTTTGAGCCAATTAAATAACTCCTAAATTTTTCCAATGCAAACACTATTGCTAGCAATTCTTTTTCTGTGGTTGCATAATTAATTTGTGCATCATTTAGAACCTTGCTCGCATAATGTATAGCATGGAATACTTTATTTTTCCTCTGACCTAAAACAGCTCCCACAACATAATCACTAGCATCGCACATTAATTCAAAATCATTGTTCCAATCAGGAGCTGTGATTATGGGAGCAGTGGTCAGGCTAGATTTTAATTTTTCAAAAGCAAATAAACATTCATCAGTAAAATTAAAAGGAGTATCCTTGTTTAAGAGGTTGGTTAATGGTTTGGCAATTTTGGAGAAGTCTTTGATGAATCTCCGGTAAAATCCTGCATGGCCGAGGAAACTTCTGATTCCTTTGACGTTAACTGGGGGTGGTAGCTTTTCAATAACATCGATCTTGGCTCTGTCCACCTCTATGCCTCGTGCCGAGACTTTGTGTCCGAGCACAATGCCTTCTGTCACCATAAAGTGACATTTCTCCCAGTTTAGAACCAAGTTTGTTTCCACACATCGTTTCAGCACAGCGTCCAGGTTATGTAAGCAGTGATCAAATGAGGATCCAAAGACAGAAAAATCATCCATAAAACCTCCAAGCTCTTTTCAATCATATCAGCAAAGATTGCAAGCATGCATCTTTGAAAAGTAGCTGGCGCATTACATAATCCAAGAGGCATTTTTCTATAAGCAAAGATGCCAAAGGGACATGTAAAAGCAGTTTTTTCTGGTCTTTGGGATCAACGGTGATCTGGTTGTATCCGGAATATTCATCCAAGAAGTAATAATATGCTTGAGCTGCTAGCCTTTCAAGCATTTGATCCATAAAGGGAAGTGGGAAGTGGTCTTTCCTTGTGGCCTTATTCAATTTCCTGTAATCAATGCACATGCGCCAACTAGTAACAGTCCTAGTTGGGATTAGTTCATTTTTATCATTTGAGATTACAGTGATGCCACCTTTCTTTGGTACTACCTGTACAGGACTTACCCAAGGGCTGTCAGAAATTGGATAGATCATACCTGCATCCAGTAGTTTTACTACCTCTTTGCGGACCACCTCCTTCATAGTTGGATTCAATCTTCTCTGCGGCTGCCTTACTGGTTTATAGTCGTCCTCCATAAGGATTTTATGCATGCAATAAGACAGACTAATACCTTTCAGATCAGCTAGGGTCCATCCCAGAGCTTGTTAATTCTCCTCAAGACTTTAATTACTTGTTCTTCTTCTTCTTGAGACAGCGAATTGCTGATGATTACTGGTTTCTCATCCTTTCCCTGCAAAAAGACATATTTTAAGTTAGGGGGTAAAGGTTTAAGTTCCAGTTTCTTACCTTCTTTCTTTTCATCAGCTTTTCTCTGGATTTCCTCTGGTGCTTCTTGTTCCTGAGGTAGAGTAGGGGTTGCTTCCAAACTCATTAGAAAAGCTTCAATTTCGGCCTCCTCTTCCTCAGTAAATTGGGCTGAACTATCTATTAATGCCATTTCTAGAGGATCTACTTCTTGAGGTTTTTGTTCAACCTTTGCTATAGCTTCATCAAGTAGATCTATCTGGAAGCACTGGCCTTTGTCCTTAGGATATTGTAAAGCCTCGAAAATGTCGAATTGCACCTCGTCGTCATGGACCTTGATCTTGAGCTTCCCTTCATCCATATCGATTCCCATCTTTTCCGTTCTCATGAATGGCCTTCCTAGAATAAGCGGAACTTCTGTGTCTTCAGAAATGTCTATCACTACAAAGTCAGCAGGGATCAGGAATTTATCCACTTTAACTAGAACATCTTCAGCTACTCCCTGTGGATACTTGATTGATCTATCTGCTAACTGGAGTGACATTCTAGTAGGCTTCAGCTCCATGCCACCTACTCTCTTCATCATGGAGAGTGGCATTAAACTGACACTGGCTCCTAAATCAATTAGAGCCTTACCTACCGACACATTCCCAATGACAACAGGAATCGTGATGCTCCCAGGATCTGTTAATTTGTGGGGGATAAAGTTCTGAATTATTGCACTACAATTTTCTCCTAAATTTACAACCTCCTCTTCTTGATACTTCCTCTTTTTGGTTAACAACTCCTTCATAAACTTAGCATAGGTAGGCATTTGCTCTAGTGCTTCGGCAAATGGAATATTAATTTGTAATCTTTTAAAAATATCCATAAACCTTGCAAATTTCCTTTCCTTGTCAAGTTTAGATGGAGTTTTTGGATAAGGAAGGGGCTTCTCTTTAATCAGCATCTTTTCTTTCTTGACTTCCTTCTCCTCTTCCTTTCCTTGATTTTTTTTCTTTTTCTTTTTCTTTATTTACATTTTTACTTTTTTCCTCCTCATCTTTTTCTTCTCTTCTCTTTTTTTTCTTTTTCTTTTCCATACTCTTTTTCAACTAAACCTTCCTCATCACGAACCTCAGGGTGTTGGGGTTGCTGCAATTTTCTGCTACGAGTCATGATCGCCTTGCATGACTCCTTTGGATTGGGCTCGGTGTTGGCACAAAATGTCCCCTTCTTAATTTCTGCCATGTCTTTGGCCAACTGGCCTACTTGGATCTCCAAGTTCTTGATTGAAGCATCTGTTTTCCTTTGGTTGGCCATGGACATCTGCATAAATTGTGTAAACGTGTCCTCCAGCTTAGAGTTGGTTTGTTGTTGAGTAGGAATCTGATGTGGGGGCTGGAATTGTTGGTTTTGATAGGGAAGTGGTGCTCTATTGGACGGGCCTACTTCTTGCCTCCAAGGTTGGTAATTCTGATTCCTTGGAAATTGCTGGTATGGTCTCTGTTGATTATTGATAAACTGCGCTTCCTCTTCCCTGCACTCACAATAGCCAGTTGGGTGATCACCAAAACAAAATTCACATTGGAATACCTGGTGTCTTTTGGTTGACTGGCTTTCCTTCCACTTTTTCGGCAACTCACTTAGCGTTTTCTTCATTTCATCCAGTTGTTGTTGTAGTTGTCTGTTTTGAGCTAAAATGGCATCATTTGTGCCCAGTTTTAACATACCTCCTTTCCTTGCGGGACCTCTGCTATACTGCCCCTGTTGATCTGTTAGGGCCATGGATTCGATGATAGTTATGGCCTCATCTGGTGTTTTGGACATTATTTGTCCACCAGCCGCTGCATCCAGCATAAGCTTATGCTGTTGTTGCAAGCCATTTCTAAAAATATGGATTTGCGTTCTTGCGTCGAATCCTTGGTTCGGACATCTCCTCAGCATTGATTTGTACCGCTCTCACGCCTCACACAGGCTTTCGTTTGGTGCCTACACAAAAGTAGTAATAGCATTCTTTAAGTCCATAAATTTCGATTGAGAAAAGTACCTTGAACAGAATCTTTCTTCTAATTGGTCCCAGTTGGAAAGAACAGTCTGGGGTCGGTCGAGCAGCCATTCTTTTCCTTTTCCTATCAGAGTTAATGGAAATAGCCTTAGAAAAATTGCTTCTTCATCTGCCTCAGACAACGCCGCGGTTCCACATAGCTCATAGAATTTGGTAAGATGAGCATAGGGATCTTCATGGTCTAAACCTGCAAAAGGGTTAGCATGCATTAATTGGACCAAACCTGGTTGCAGTTGTGGCATTCGTTGTGTCTCGGTTGTTCTCCCCATTCGAATGATGTTCCTTGGAATAAAGTTGACAAAGCCTTGGCTTTGTCCCGTTCCAGCAGTTCCACCTCCGGCTTCTGACATTTTTTCTGAATCTGAAGAAGAAGAAGATGAAGATGAAGAATGTTCTTGTTCTTCCACCGTCCTTGCTAGATCTTGAGCTCTCCTTGCTTCGCGTCGATTCCTCCTAGCGCTTGCTTCTATTTCTGGATCGAATAGAAGTTGATCTGCAGGAGTTTTCTTTCGCATACAAAGATAGCAAAGTCTTGCAAAGGGGTTAGAACAACAATAATCTTAAAAGAATAAAAAAAAGGTTAGTTACAATATTCACACAAGCTTAAAAATAGTCAATCAAAGTGGTGTTTTATTTGGCACAATCCCCGGCAACGACGCCAAAATTGATGAAAGCTTTTTCCGCAATGGGTTTGTACTCTCGTTAATTTAATATATATCCTTTTTAAAGCTTTCAGATCCTTGAGGGATCTAATTGCAGTAAAGTCAGGTATTATCATATCCACAGAGATTGTGATTAAAACAACGGTCTTTGATTGATGCTACTTTAAGCTTACAGAAAACGGTTGGTTTGTTGAGTAAATTAACAAAGAAACAACGTTGCAATTAAAGTATAAAATGAAACTGAACTTAAGTTTAGGCAGGTAAAGAAAGATGTTGGGATTTGAATTGTAATATTACCTCAATGTAACCAATAACTCAGTTAATATGATCTATGAGTTCTTTTGATTTTATCGCCACCAGTTCTTAACTTAATCATCTCGTTTGAGCATGTTAAGATTACAAGTTCCTTTATTAGATTGTCAATTGCCTTGCCCAAATTTAACAAAGTACCTTGACGTAATACAGGTGTTAAAGCAATTAGTTCTTGGTTTCCAGTTAAGGCGGTTAAGAACTAAATGAATTGATCTAGGTCAGATTAAAGGATGGTAACTTACGTCCACAACATTTAAACGTTGAATCAAACTTTTAGCATAGCAAGATTGAACTTAACTTGGTTTGTAACTTACTTAGGATAGCTTTCACTTAAACAAATAAGTCTCAAGTTAAGAATCAAAGCACTAAACAAAAGTTAGCATTAGGTGCAAGATCAATCATAAAAATCATAGAACTTCATAGAGTCATACACACGAGTCAAGACGGATACATTTAAGCAATACAACGCATCAAATCCCAACAAGGAAGAAGTTAGCTACCCATTGTCATGGATAGATTACAACTTACAAAGGTTTAGAGCAATGGTTGGTTGAGAAGAGTGGTGAAATGCCTCCACACGTCTGCCACGTTTCACAACCGTTGACAATCCGGCAGCACTTCTGTTAAGGAAAGCTTCTAAACCCTAACTTCCTACCTAACCTAAACTTTAGAAAGTATGGAGAATGAGTGAAATGGTGAGGGGGGAAGGAGTGGATGAGAGATGCCCATAATGCCTCGGCCTCCCTCCTATTTATAGGAAAAATTTGGGGAGGACCGCTCAGGGGTTGGGTACCGCCGCTCAGCGGTTAGGTCAAAATTGGTGGCTTATGCGGCTTCATTTAATGCGGTTGTGGCTTGCAGGGGCAGTGCCACAATCCAGTGCGGCGCCAGCCTGGTACAATAAATGCACCGGTGGGCTTGGTTCTAGAAGCTCCACCGCTGAGCGGTAGGGTTAAACCGCTGAGCGGTAGGGTTAAACCGCTGAGCGGTTGGTCCTCAAGCGCTGGGCGCTTCTTGTTGTCCGCTGGCCGCTCCCTTGTTGACTTCATCGTTTTTGCTTCTCTTCCTCCTTTGTCCTCTTTCTCCATTCTTCTAAGTATTAATTCTTGATTATTATGTTTGCATCCATCTTCCAAAATATATTAGTAAAACCTACAAAACATAAAGATTTAATTAGATAATTTGCCAAAACATAGCAGATAAGTTCCATTTTAATAAGTGAGAATTGCGTAAATTAGGCACTTATCAAATGGCGGTCACTTTTGGAGTCCACTTTCTATTCAAGCATCTTAGCACTTTTTCTACAAGCTCAAAGTTAGAAAAGTTCTTTCCAATGGAAGCAAGTTCATTTACTAAATGTGTAAATCTCATTTGTAGACTTTTAATATCTTCATTTGTCTTCATTCTAAACATTTCAAATTCAAACATAAGAGTATTAATTCTATTGTTCTTTACTTCTTCGGTTCCTTCATGAGTGACTTCTAAGGTGTCCCACATTTCCTTGGCGGTGGTGGAGTTTGATACCCTACAATATTCTGAGTGTCCTAAGGATGACATTATGATATTTTTAGCTTTCTTATCAAGGTTGATTTTCTTTTTATCCTCATCCGTCCAATTTTGTTTGGGCTTAGGTCTACCACTCAAAATATCTAGAGGAATATAAGGTCCAAATTCTATAGCATCCCAAACATCTAGATCAATTGCTTCAATAAAGATTCTCATTCTAGATTTCCAATATCCATAGCATTCACCATTAAAGAAGGGAGGTTTGTTAATAGGACTACTATCGGTGATAAATGTAGATGAAGCCGTTTCTCTTGAAGCTATTAAGCCTTGAACAAGAGCCTAAGCTCTGATACCACTTGTTACCAAGTGGCTTCAAATACACAAGAGGGGGGGTGAATTGGGTATATAGTTATTTTTAAAATCTTTTCTTTGTTGTCAATAAACTATCAAGAATTAATGCAAGTTATCAATTGGCAAAGATAGAAGCAATCTTGAGCATGAACAAATTAAGGAGTTAAGGGATAGAGAAGATGCAAACTCAATTTATCCTGGTTCAACCACCCTTGTGATCTACCTCCAGTCCCCAAGCAATCCGCTCAAGATTTTTCCACTATTCTTCAAGCTTGAAACTTAGGTGCTTGACAACCTTTACAAGATGAGCACTCTACTTGAGCCTCAAACAATTTCCCTTAGGGATCACCCCCTAATCACTTGAGAGGGATACCTCACCCTCTTTACAATAATATGATTTGTGTTTGATTAGAAACTCTCTTGAAGAGTGGATAATACAATTTGAAGGCCTATAGGTGTGTGTGTATGAAACTCTCTCTTTTTCTCTAGAAGATGGCTCAAGGAATGTAATTAATGAAGTAGAGAATGTTAGATGTTATGGAATTGATGTTCAACCTTCAATTGATGAGTTTGGTGAGTATTTATTAAGCTCAAAGTGATCCTAGCCGTTGTGAATTTAATGCATCTTAAGTCACCAAACAGAACTAGCCGTTTCTGACTTCAGTACTCGATTCATTCGAATGGCTCATTCGAATGACTGACCTAATATAGCCGTTGGGCATTAAATGCGCCTGAGTCATTCGAATGGATCTGTGTCAGCCATTCGAATGTCTTGGCTGTACTGGGATAACTGAAAGTATCAAACCCTAGTCATTCGAATACTCCATTCGGATTACCTTTGTTCATGAGGTATTCAAATGTCTTGTTCATGAGTCATTCGAATGGATCTAGGCTAGTCATTCGAATTTCTCTTAGGGTTTTGTCCAAACTCATTCTTTCTCTCCTTTTTCTTGATTCGTTGGTTTTGTTTGAAATACTTTTAAGGCAGGAATCAATATTTTCTTTTAAGAGCCATCTAGGAGAACTTTGTTGAGAGTTTTGATATACACCCACCTTTAACATATTTCCTAGGTCCTAAATCTAGATCTTTTTTGAGCTTCTGGACTTTGGAAACTTGCTTCATTTGTCTTCATCAAAACATTCTTCATGAGCATTCACATATCTCTCCTGCGAGAGTATATTTTACGGGTACCTATAGGACCTAACGAGATTTTTTTTCGATTTGGGTAAAATTGGCACAGACCTTGCGGCATCCCGCAAGACCATGAAACAATTATTTCGACTGGCATCTGGAAACAATTAATGTTCTAAATAATTTTCCCAGCCCAATAACTGCCCCTAATGCGCTTGTAGTTAACCCGAAAAAATTAGAATTTAAGCGAAATTCTTATAAGGGAATGTTTGGGATGTTACATTGACAATATCTCTCTTTTACTCTTAAGATGATGGAAAATATTAATCCATTGATAGTATGAAGTATGAGGATGATAGGAATCAAAGGCTTGGCTAGAAATGAGAGTTTAATGGGTATTTATAAAGTTTCTAAGTGTACTAGCCGTTACCCATTATTTTAATCAATTTTGTCCATTGAAAAACTAGCCCTTTTTGGCTTCTGGACTCGAGTCATTCGAATGACTGATGTAATGTAGCCGTTGGGGCCTCTGATGACAGAGTCATTTGAATGACCTGTTCTTGAGTCATTCGAATGACTCAACAATATGACTTGCTCTACAAATTTGTAGATCTTTCTCTTAGCTTTAAGTACAATTTGAACCACCTCAATTGGAGTTCTATAGCCCAAGATATCATCATTTTACTAACTGTTGTACAAGTCACTTTATTGAGCGCGCCACTCATCTATTTTCTTATCTTTCTTGATTCCTAAGTTTGTCTAATTCATTTTACGTCCTGGAATCAATTAAGATCATTTAAGAGCATCATTCGAAGAGGTTAGAGAGAGATATATATCAATTTTCCTTTGACAAGAATACCTTAAGTCCTAAGAAACTATTTCCCTTTTTACCGTTTGCTTGGACTTGGTATTCTTCATGAATCCTATCTTCGGCATTACCATGTTCTTCATGGAATTGACATTTCACGCTTCGCCTTTTGACTTTGGGCATCATATGAATGTTCCTTCTTGTTCCATCTTGTTCTTAATGCCTTGGACTTTCCTATACACAGGATAATTCACTAGAAAGCATAGTTAGTCCAATGTGTTCTAATATCTTCATATGCATATATAGATTAATCAATGCATCATACATATACAGTTAGGCAAGGATCAAATTATATTAATCAAATAGTATTCTTTGCCTAGCATACATGCATTGTAACACTATGGCACTTGATATTCATGCATATAGACACAAATATATCCAATAGTTAATCTATCAAGCACATATAGAGAGTTATTGGATATATTCTTAAAAGGATGTTTCTCATATAACATTGTATGATGTGTAAGCTATATGATTACCATCAAGTTCAATCATACAAGATCAAATGTATTCTATTTAGCATATAACATCCTTTTGCATTCTAATTGTCTCTATCTATTTGTTATGTTCTATTTGTCATCATCAAGATATAGAACAACTAGGGAACCTAGTTCTACAAATATAAGCATATACAATAAGCATAGACAATTAGAACATATTGTATTTGTCATCATCAAAACATATTTTTATTAAACAATTGGAACAACTAGGGAAACCTAGTTCCACAATAAGTTTCCATATCCAATCTCAAACACAATCCTTCCAGCATTTAGTGTAAATTTCCAACAACATAAAAGACATACTTTCATATTTCAAAACCAATTTCATCATAAATCCAACAACTAGCAAAACAAGCATCTGCTTTCTGTCAGAAATTAGTGATCATAAACCGGAGAGGTCCAAGACCTTACCCCAAGGTTTTTGATAGCCCTAAAATCATTTTTCATGTTTATAAATTCATATTTTAATCCCAACATCATGAAGTTACTGGTTTTCCCTTTTTCCCAAAACTGCTATTTCGCCCCCTAAACGCCCTGTTTTCTTTGGAATTTTGGTTCTCAAAAACTCGATGGAATCAAGACTTGCCCTTAGGGTTTTTGATAGTTCTAAACCCATATTTTATTAAAATAAACCCATTTTTCAGTTCCCAAAGCTCAAAGTCCCGTTTTACCCTTGTTTCCCGAAAAACCCCATTTTCTGTCTGTTTGCTGAGAATTTCATCGGGGACTCCAAAAATCATGAAACTTGACATCCCCACTCAATTTTTGTGAAGAATCCAAAAATAATATTAGTTTTTCATGATAAAATTCCCAGAATACAGTTCCTTTCAAAACGTGATGTATACCTATTTCCGTCTTCCTAAATTCTAATAGAATCACAGATAGCACCAACAATTCCAGACAAATACCAACAACACATATATGATTCAAATTCACATAAAAGGCATCCTAAAGGCATATATCATCTAACATAAAACCACATAAACAGTGGATAAGTCGGTTACCCACTTTTCCGAGTCCTGTTGCGGTTCTGGCACTTTCTACAGACTGGCCGGGCCTCTGATGGGTTTTGGCTTGCTCCTTCTGCCGGGGGTTGGGGACGTGTGGCCAATGGCCCTGTTCGAGGGGGTCCTTGACGGGGCTAGTTCGACGACCCTCCTACTCCCAGTGGTCGTTTTAGGGGCTGCCCTCTGCCTCTACCTGCAAATGGTGCTTGGAAAGGTCCCCTCCTCCTCGCCTCTATCTGCGAGCTTCCTGCTTCTGCGAGCCTTCTCTTATTCTGCTCATTGCACACCTCCGCTAAATCCCAGTTGGCTTTCTCCTGAGCCAAACACATGTTCACCAGCGTGGCATAGTCTCGCACACCTGGGCCTGTCAGGAATACTCTCAACTCTGGCTTCAGACCTCGGTGGTACTTGGAACACTTCCAATTGTCATCCGGGTAGAAGTTGCTCATCTGGGAGTACCGGCAGAACCTCTCGAACACCGCTGTATACTCCGCAACGCTCATCGCTCCCTGTTTCAGCTCCAAAAACTCCGCCTCTTTTCGGTCCTGTAACTCCCTGGGAAAATACTTGACCAGAAATATCATCTTGAACTGTTCCCATGACATCACCACCTCCTCCTGTTCCACCGCCGGCTTTGTCATATCCCACCATTCCGCAGCCACACCTTCCAACTTTCTGGAGGCAAACTTAATCTTCTGAGAATCGGCGCAGGGGACATCCTCGTAGATCTGTTCTATCTTCCTGACCCATCCGTGGACCAAATCTGGATACATCACCCCTTCAAACACTAACGGGTTGGCTCGGGTAAAATCCCTATACCGGAGTGCCTCATTCTCTTGGGCAGTCTGAGTGACGTTCTGTTGAGCAGTAGCGGCGGCGATCTGGGCTGTGGCTTGAGCTTGCGCCTGCGTGGCTAGTGCCATCTCCTGCAATATTCCCTCAACGTCTGCGGTAGCAGGCTCCCGGGGCGTGTTATCCCTTCTTGGAGGCATGTCTGAATATCAGCACCTAAAAAATCCTGAGTTGATCAGTCTCAAGAATAGCTAGTGCACATATGGTCAGAACATACAACTTAGGAGGGTATACACTGTGCATCATGCTCGAAAGCATAGTGCAGCTCAGTCCTCAGGCTCACTCGGGCCAAACTTCTCTGATACCAAATGAAACACCCCTAACTAGCGGCATACGCTCGAGCCGTACGCAATGCCCGCCAGGTTGTTTACTTCCTGGTGAACTCCTTTCGTTTTTTTTTTCAAAAGTAATGGTTATAAAAATAAGGACCCATTTTTCATTCACACATACAATTCATTACATAAGAGTCTTGAGTGCGAAGGAAATATTATTACAAACGACAAAGCCTTTAGGCTCTATATATATCATGCACACATTACATATTACAAGTTCAACAGGTCCATTACAGGCATCCACAGAATTAATACAATAGTAGCAATATTACAATACATAAATATCAACGGCTCATTTATTTCTAATACTATTTATTCTTCTGGGGCGCTTCTCATGGTTCCCCGACAGGTTCAGTGGCGTCACAAAAGTAAGAGTGATCATCCATTCCTGGAGCCATAAACGAGTGAGGGTGAGAATAGTAGGTCCTCAGTGGGCAATATTCAGACATGGCCTGATGTTTCTCGATTATTCTCCAGGCCGCTCAGAGAATTAGCTAGGTGTACATGCATACTAATTCTCCTACCAGTTATTTTCTTGGTCCTAGGCCCTGAGCAGCTTTACCTAAGTTACTAGGTGATCGGGTTACTATTCTTGTTATTACCTAGGCTTCATGCTCATTAACTTTACGGTACTGCAAAAGACATAATAGTCGTCTTGGGTCTTTCCCTTGATGATATATAATGCATAACCACATATAAATGCATACGTACATACCTGCATACATACTGACATATATTCATTCATTCATACTTGCATGTAACTACTGACTACATAGTGCATGGTGAAACACCCCTAGCTAACTGTTTACCCGTACGTAGTAAACAATGCTCACTAGGTTGTTTTCTACTTTGGTTGGGTTACTTTTAGCCCCTACTTTTAGCTTGGAAAATATTTCTTACTTGAAAATATGGACCAATTTGGAAATTATTCTATTACCGTATCAGTTCGCAAATTAGGAGCCGTGTGTGATCAAGGAAACATACATATACAAACGTTAACATATCTGGCAGTTAAGATGGTGATAAGCTGGAGGAGTATAAATATACATATAAACACAATCAAGGTCCAACATGTAAGTGCACATTGCTTATTAATAATAAATTACACAAACAATTAATAAGAGTCATACATCATAGTACAAAATATCTATCCACCTATTGCCACCATCTTCACTTGACTCTGGCCGGAAACTGTCTTGTTGCGGTTGCTCGTTTGATCCCTTCGCTTTGCATACCTGGACCCATAAGGAGTGGGGGTGAGAACTTTTTGTCCTCAGTGGGAGTCTCTTCGCGTCATCTATCGTTCATTACTCCGTTATCTTCCAGGCCACCCAGGAATACCTCTAAGTGTCATGCATACTAATACCCCTACTGATTATTATCTTTGTCTAGGTCCTGAATGGCTTTATCTACTTTACTAGGTGAATAGATAACTAATCTTGTCATTACTTAGGCTTCGTGCTCATTAACATGTCGTTAGTGCTAAAGACATAATAGTCGTCTTGGGACGCTCCCTTGACGATACATAATGCATAAACATATATAAACACATATATACTTGCATACATACTGGCATACATACATACATACATTCATGCCTTTGCTCATACATATAAATACATAGTGCATGGGGGAACTCTGGGGATCTCTTACGCATAACGGCTTACCCGAGTTAGCATCCTTCTTAGTCCTTCGCACCTTCGTAGCCGTGGCCTCGGACTACGACCTCTTTTTGCTACTATTGTATCGACCCGGCAGCGCTCTTTACCGGTGTGGTAGCTAACCACGTAAGGCTCATAGGAGGTAAACATCGAATACAATTAGTGCAACCATCCCCTCTGGAATGGCGAGGGATTAGACCTATGAATGATCAGGCGTGGACGCACTTAGATCGGCCCTATGACACAATCCGCTTTCATTCTTTCTCTTTTGGTGAGGCCCCTTAGCTTCTTTCATTCATGCAGGCCTATGCCCGTTTCTTATCGTGGTCAGGTCTCTCTACCTGCGTTGCTCGTGATCAATCCATCTTGCTGAATTGGCAAGGGGCGTGTCCGTAAGACTTTGCCAAGAAAATAGGGATTTCCTAATTGTATAACTACTGACTCTGGCTAAGGCCGTCTGAATCCATGGTGATTCGTAGGGTTCAATTATGATCTTTGTTACATTTTAGCGTGAACTTCTAATTATCTAAAGTCGTCCTAACTCCTACGACGACCCTACCTCATGATGCATGCTCAAACACATAGATATGGCCTAACCTTACTCATTGGATCCCAACTCCCAACTCTGCCAGGTTTCATTCGAATACTAGCTGGGGTATTCGAATGAAATCCCTCAGAGTCCTTTCATTCGATTGGAATAGGCTTTCATTCGACTGCATTCCCTCGGCATTCTTTCATTCGAATACGAGGGGATTTATTCGATTGAATTCCTAAAAATTCGCCACATTCGACTGCTGAGGAACTCATTCGAAGGAAAGCTCATTTTGGGCTTTCATTCGACTGAATTCCTTCAGTATTCGAATGCTGGCTGGAAAAATAGCCTCCCGCGACTCCAGTTCGTAAATTATCACTGTTTCTAGGGTTCCAAGTAGTACAGTTATGCATTTCATTTTTCCATCATTCTCAAAACCCTTTTTACACTGTATCCCCCCAAAATACTACTTAACAGTTTTAAAGTCAGACATACAAATAAGCTCATATACAGGTAAAAATTAATCCACATAGATAGTGGGCTTAGAGTTACCCACATCAAACGACGATTTTGCTTCGGTAGCTTTGTTGTGCCGATTTTTCTCTTCACCATGGCATGCTCCACGGATTTTTTTGAAGTCCGGTAGCGCTTCCGCGATGTGCACGAACGTGACTGAAATTTGTAGAAGCTGAAAGAGAAACGTAATATTTCCCTTCTGAAGGAATGGCTATTTATAGCCATGCTATTTTCTATTTTCCTTTTTTTTTCCTTTTCTATTTTTCTTTTCTCTGTTTTCTATTCTTAATGATAATATTATTATTATTATATTATTATTATTATAATATTATATTTAGTAAATATCTTAGATTAAGGTTTCCTAGGGTTTCTGGGTCAGTTCTACTCCCATTTGATCACGTTTTATCCGAAGCCTCTCGTACCCGGTTGTCCAAAAATACACCAGACATACCGCCGCGATCTACTAGTTCTCCCAGTCATACTGGTATGTCAGGTTAAGGTATTTGTGAACTTTTCTCCGTGAGAGTATGTTTCACAGCTACCTTTGGGTCCTGACGGGACTTCCGGTGTTGGCCAAAATTCAACCCAACACTCGCACCACCTCTGAGCTTACAAGACCTGTATTTGGATTGGTAGTTTGGATTAAACTCGTTAATAATGAATTTCCAGTCTAAATAACCGTCTTGCAACCACCTTTAATTACGCGAATTTGTTAATTCCGCGAAATCTTTGCAAGGGGGAAATCTGGGATGTTATATTCTATCCCCCTTACTGGAATTTCGCCCCGAAATTCCGGTGTGGCTAAATCCTTGGGTCCACCGCTTTTCCACTAAAGCTTTTACCTATCGTCATTCTATCTCAATTGCTCCCTAAGCCTTTTCCGCCTACACTTCCTTAGAACTTAGTCCCTTAAACTCTTATTTTCCTACCCGAATGTACCTGAGAACTCCCACGCTCCTACCCGTTACTTGGATTCTCTCGTCTCTTCCCACACCTTCGGAACTTATTTCCGTAGGGTTGGAAAAGGTCGCCCGCTCCTCTAGTTCTGCGGGACGCTTCCTGTAACAGCCCGGCTTACCCGCTAGCAGATATTGTCTGCTTTGGCATCAACCTCACGGATTTGTTATCCCGGTTTGGCATCAACCTCCCCGGAAAACGCGTCTGCTAAGGGGAGGTATCCACCCCCTTATAAGGCATGCATCGTTCTCCTGGGAACATCCCACCCCCTTGGAGGGCTCCTGCTGCCCCCGGCACGCACACTGGCCCGGGCCCCGGCTCTGATACCATCTGTAACAGCCCGGCTTACCCGCTAGCAGATATTGTCTGCTTTGGCATCAACCTCACAGATTTGTTCTCTCGGTTTGGCATCAACCTCCCCGGAAAACGCGTCTGCTAAGGGGAGGTATCCACACCCTTATAAGGCATGCTTTGTTCTCCTCCCCAACCGATGTGGGACCTTGGGAACATCGCATCATCCTCGTAGTATGAGTCATCCCCTGTTCCTGAAGTCATAGGGTAGAGGGGGTGAGAACAGTAGGTTCTCAATGGAAATAACTCTAGTACCTGTATCTCGCGTTTCATTAGGTCGGACTTCAGGCCGCTCAGAGATCTCTAAGTGAACATACATACTAAATATCCTACCAATTATTATCTGGCCTATCTGAACGACTTTATCTACTTTACTATGTGGCATGGGAGCTACTCTTACTTACTACGTTCTCGTGCTGATTAACATTTCGAGAATATACATAACCGTCTCGAGCGTGCTCTTGACGGTACGGCATAACCGCAGACTATACATTCAGAATAATCAAAGTGCATAGCAGAATACATTCAGAATACATTCCGTATAACAAAATCCTCAAAGTATACATCACATAGTCATCAAAATAAACATGACAGAATGATTAGAATATAGCTAGCAGAGTCATCAGCATAAACATGACAGAATCATCAGAATAATCATGCCTAACAGAATGTACATGTGCATAACAGAATAAACATGCTTAATGCTTATGCATTACAGAATAACTGGCTTTTGGAATATATGTTATTCCCACCATAGCATTGCCCTCTTTTGACAACGTTATGACGGAATAACCTCGCACCTCCAGGTGGTCCTCTCTGACCCCTGCGGTGGGCTTCCACCTGCCGTGTG